>JAGFPH010000442.1:462275-499114 GCA_018207615.1 Philaenus spumarius | reverse complement strand
ACAGTTGAAATGTTACTGTAGCGAGACCTAAATTAAACATAACAGTTCAAATGTTAACTGCAGCGAGACCTAATTAAACATAACAGTTCCTCACATACCTTGCGCTTATATTTTTTAATTTGTTACCTCAGCACATTATAAAAAAGGACCTTAAAAATGAAATATCTCAAGCAATTAAGTAAATTCTTACAAGGTCTAGAAAATTTTTATTTGTTTTACCATATGTACAATATGATAAGGTATTTTATGTCCAACATCCTTTGAATTGAAGCATTCCTGACATCAACACAAGTCCACAAAAGAAAACAGGACTGGAATACAATTGCTCTGTTATGAAATTGCTGGATTACTGGATATTATTTGCTCTAATTTTATAAATTACTGGTGTTAAAAAAGTAATATAAACAATGGTGAAGGTCCGTGATAATAAACGATACCAGAATATTATTTGAGTATTTTATGAATTATTGGTATTAAATGCTACCTAATTAAAAACGCAACAGCCAAAGTACATAAACCAAGTTGATACTTGAATACAATTTACGTAATTTTATGAATTATCTTTTGTTTAAAACATAATTTAAAACACAATGAGGAATGTTTACTAGAGAAAACATCTTACAAATACAATTTTCTGTTAATGAATTACCAGTGTTATAACTTAATTTAAAATACAACCGTTGTGGAAATTCACTGCAGTTATTAATGATCCCCGAATAAGATTTGAGGAAATTTTATTAATTACCTATGAGGATTTTAGGATAATTTAAAATCCAATGGTACAATCCTTTAAAGAAAACGATGCGCTAATTTAATGAATTACCAGCATTAAAACATAACATACAACACAACGGTGAAAGTCTGCAATTAAACGATAGTCAAATGCAATTAACTTAAATTTTATAAATTATTTTCATTAAATTGTAATTTAAAACTCAATAGCGAAAGTATGTGAAAGAAGACATAACGTCCACATAAGAAACGATTTGAGCTAATTTTATAAAATCTGGTGTTAAAATATAAATTGAAACCATGGTAAACTAATGGTAAAACTACTTCTCGTTAATTTTATAAATTACCGGCATTCAAACTTATTTTAAAACAACATTTAAAGTCCGTGAAAGTTAATGGCTCATGAATACAATTTGTGCTAATTTAGTTATGTCATGTCAGCAACCAGCCGATGGCGATAAAATTTACTGCAGAAATCCATATAATTCAGTAACTTCATAGCTTCATCGTTAGACTCGGATTTGACAATTAAGAACGATTATTTAAAAAAATGAAATCTCTTGAATATCAATAGATTTCCAGGTTACGAGAACCATTAATGTCATCCACATAACACTCACGCACAACTAACATAAATGTTCACATCATTGTCTCAGTGCCGGTGCTACATGGTAAACTATTCATCAGTTGCTATATAGGCAAGGTAGTTATCCGGCTTATTAGCTCAAAGGTGAGGATTGCGTCAAACTGTTTTATGATGTTTTTTTTTATTTGGATAGTTTATATTTCTATTCCTATTTAAAAAAAATAATTGTATTATTATTCTTTTACAATTCTTTTACTATTCATGCATCACTATCTTAAATATGTTTTAACAATAAGTTAGTAACAATTTTTTTTCTTATAATTATACATCCTAATGTTATATTATATAACGTCTAATTTCATAATTTTTTATGTGTTTTGCATACTTTGTATATTTAAATGGGAGCAATAAATTTCCATTTAAAAATGTTTTGATTTGTTTGTTTATAATGAGTATCTTTACAAGAAAATAATTTATATTTTTTGTCAAACAGTGGTAAAAGCTACTCATGAATTTCTCTATGGATCAACAACAGTGCCATTAGACCCTAGAGAACCAAATTCTAGGTCAAGAGTAACAAAAATGCTATGTATGACTGCAAACCCTGAAGAAAAGAGGAAAATAATTGGTGATATTTTTGTTTCTGTAAGTATGTACACTGCGTAATGAATAGAATTGTGTATTCTTTAGTCTATTATTTCCTTTTTCATTTGTTTAAACAATAATTTGTAAGTTTGTCAAACCTCTGGAAACTAATATTTTAGATTAAATTTAGTAAATAGTAATGGTCTAGATTGATTTTTGAGTTCAAACGGGACAAAAATAAAAACATCTCAGTTACACGATTTATTAAAATATAGGCCTACATAGAGAGTTAACTATTTTTGTATTTATTTAATAAAAAAACAGTCTATTGATTTTTTTAAAAATTGCCATCCTTTTATTTGTGTTTTAAAATGGTCCCTAAACACTGATTAAATCCTGAAAATAAATGAGTGTGATTACTTTAATATAAATTAATACTTTAAGCAGTAATGTTCCGGTTCGCTGTTCTGGAATGTTGGGATTCGCTGTGTTGATAGGAGTGACCATTATGATACTAGCCACAATAGTCAAAAAAGTTATTAGTAAGTTATTAGTTAAAAGTTACTAGTAAGCAAAAAAGTTATTGAAATGTTACCAATTCAAATCATTCATGTTTATATTTGTCTTAAAAATAACAAGATTAAGCGTAAATTCTTTAAAAAATTAGATTTTTACGGCCATGGGAAGTAATGTGAGGTTAGACATAGTGGGTTTTGCGCTGCTTGGTGCCGCTGAAGGCCGTGGAATAAGGGCAGTTTCTTCTTTATGCTCATGATGCATCTAAAAAAAAAACCACTAAATGAATAAAACAACAACTAGCATAAAGTGTTTTCGCACCAGTTCTGTGGACGATGTGTCTGCTGCTTTGTGCATGAGAAGCTGCACAAGTCTAGTGGTATAATACAGAATGCCAACTTTATACAATTCCTCTTTATCCATGGCATTGCATACATTGCTCCTCCCGCCACAATAATAGTCTGTTGTACAACTAATCGGCAGTGTTCCTTTTAGCATTTAAAACTGAGAATGTTACTGAATGGCACTAAACGATGTTTAGCAGTTCTCCATAAAGGTATAATAATGTCATGTTTAACATTTATCATGCACAACTATTATAAAATAATGAAACTTCCAAATAAAAATAAAATTTTTTGATATTAAAAAGTTTTAAATTTAAGCTTATCAAATTATGATGAAATTTACCTATTTAGTCTATAAATATTTATGGAATGAATGTATAGAACACTGAATGTCCAGGCCATTCTTTATATTTAAACATTTTATTGAACAGAAAACTTCTTATTACAAGCATAATTCATTTGTTTTTTACTTGTTTAATTTGTATAATAAATTGCTTAACTTTGAACAATAACCAACAAATGAATTAGTTGGTTAATGAATGTTTAGTTTTATTTTACTAATTTATTTTTTTAGTTTAAAAAAAGTAATGGACGAACTGCTTTCTTTTTCTGTTTGCTGCTTTATTAACATAAAACTGTAAAATGTCTGATATGCAAACAATTATTGGTATTATTACTAGGGATGTGTCGATACCAGATTTTTCGATTCTCGATACTGATACTTCGAAAAATCGATTCTCGATTCCCGATACCGATACCTTAAAAAAAAAAATAAATAAAATGACGAATGTCCGCAAAGAATACGACGTCCGAATATTATTAGCGCTAATTTTATAAAACGCGGAGACCTGAAAGGGATCTGGGACAATGGAATGTCCGCATAAGAAAATACAATTAACCTAGTCCAATGAAAAACACGTGAGAGTTTCAGTAACAAAATAGCAGAATGCGTTGCAATTTAAAATAAAACAAGTTTTTAATTTTTCGAAATAATATTTTTTTACGACTGACTAGGATTGCGTTACTCGGAATATCATATGTTTTGTTTCTGAACGTTCAATTCGGATAAGTTCAGAAATAATCGGAACTTCAATCATAAAAAATTTGATTTGACGGTGTCAGTTTAGTCCCGCCGAAGTCTGAACAAAGTAACAAGTGTTAGAACAAAGTACTGTAATATCAAGTTAATAACGCTGTGTGTAAATACAGTATTCAGTTTTAGTGCAGTGTTTTATTCATTTTTTTTTATTAAATTTAAATATTTTTGTTTTAGTTACCGCATTAGTTAATAGTAGAGCGTCGATTTGTTCGGGTAATTAAATTGTGTAGGCCTACTCACCTACGAACAGCGGCCACGCTGTTCCGTTGAGCGCACAAACTCCCTGAAATCTACAACTCGGCTGATTATGCGAGTAAAAACCTTTAAATTCGGAATTACGTGCACGGCATGCAGTACTGTAATGTACTTATTTATTTACAGTACATTTCCGCTTTCGGATAATCAACACTATGCTGAATTAACATATTAATTTGATTAAGTTTAATTAAGTTTAAGTTTGAGGATATGTGGAAACTTAACCGGAGTAGGCTAGTCTTTAAAGCAATGGCATCGAAAGTGTGGCAATATTTTATAATAGACGTTGAAAGTGATGGACTTTTGTCTGTAATTTAACTTAGCTGAATACTTGTATTTAATTATCTGTACATAATATACTTAATCATTTCAGTATTCAAATTAAATCTTATACTTTACTCTTAAATTCTTGTTAAATTCCTTGAATAATAAATAGAACTGATTTGACTCTAGAACCGGGAACCGAAAAAAATGGAACCGACCCATCTCTAAATAAAAATTAAAACAAAGGAATTCCGTCGGGACTCCCATAAAAATCATAAATCACGGGTAACGTAAGTCCCAAGTTTTACCCGATTTTAAACAAATAAAATTATTACTTTAAAGTTTAAATACTTTTGTTACCGATCTATAAAATGTGTTATTTTTCTTCACAGTAGACACCCTAATTCTATAGACACGATAACAAACGAATCAATAAGTGTTTGACCTTGAGCCTACTCTAGACTTCTTGTGTACAAATAACAGCCTACACATGAATAAAAATAAAACAAGAAGCGTTTACTTAAGAAAGGAAACAATTGCCTAAAACATTTTACTGGGGGAAATGTCTACTTACATAAAATTAATAATGTTTTACTTCCCTACTGATATTTATTGTTAAATGCTGAATTGAGTTAAAATACAGAGAATGCGATTGCAAATACCGGAGATTACATTCACGGAGTCTATAGGAGAACGGGCAGTCTAACAACTTGGTATCGGTAATCGGTATCGAGTTTCGGCTATCGATTCTCGATACCGATACCAAAGCTAAAGTATCGGTGGTATCGAGAATCGGTATTGAGAATCGACCCATCCCTAATTATTACCATTACACACGTACGAATAATTTAAGATCAAATGTCTGTAGTAACTTAAAAAAACAATTCCAATATATTTACTTCTACCACTTTTGATTCTGAACTTGTTCATGTATTGATTGTTGTGCTACTGGAGGTTTCTCAATCTGTGTGCGGCTGTTTCATTGTGTTTGTAGAGTTAAATAATAATGTTTGCATTTTTAATGAATTCTTCCATACTCTAGTGTCTGGTGTTTCTTTTTTAGCATCTTGTAAAACTAGTTTCAATGTTTGAGTAAAAAGGTTTAATTTATCAACTTCAGGGTTATACATTTTCATTTCAAGTTTAATTGAATACTTGATTTGAAGTTGAATACATGTGCATTATCTGTAATTCCATAGATTAGATCTGTTAATTTATTTAAATTCCATTATTGCATACATTCTGTCATTTAATCATCAATAGTTGCAGCAGTATCCCGTATTGTAAATGTAAAACAACCTGAACACATAGATATTGTTTTATGAAAATCACAGTTCATAAAATAAGAAGTTGAAATGATAAATGGAGAATTATTTAAAGTCCACTGGCCGTCAAGATTCCATAGTCTTGTTTCAAGTACAATATTTTAATACGTTCTGCATTTTTGTTTGCACTTCTAAATATTAGTTTTGATCTTGATGGTGGATTGTAGAAAAGTTGTGCCTATCACATTTTTTTAAACCAATTTTGCTGACTAAACTGTAGGAGTGTATAGACTTTAAGCATAGATCATGAATAATAAATAGATCCATACGACAGCAGTGTGACGAAAATTAGGTTGTCGGGAAAATAGTGCATGATCGCGCCGTGAGGTAGCGCTAGGGAGAAATCATTGGTAGCATTGGTGTTTCACACAGCTTCCGTCGTTTCCCCAATAGATAGCGCCACTATCGTCGAATTGCCAGTGGAACGAAATATTGCTTTGGATCGGAGTTCTATTAGGTTATCAAAATACAATGCTTTAAGCCATTTACTTTCCTATTTCCACCGTAAGAACACTTGGTTTTGTAGAGGTATTGTGCTTCATTTATTGATGCTCTGGGTTGAATAGAGCTAAAATGTCTTCTCATTCTAATAATAATATTGCAATTGCATGTTTTAATACATTTATTTTATTGGTTATATTTACCAAATATACTTTTGCTGATTTTTCTTGTAATTTTGAACAAACTTTAGTAAAATGTTTCCAAATAGGTGCTTTATACCTTTTTGCACTTTCACTTTCTACCGAATAGCATCCTTCCAACATTTAGCAATTATAAAGTAGTTTAGTTAAAATTTTAATAAAAGTTACATTACAGTGCTTTTGATTTTCACAATAATTACAATTTTAATAATTCGAACCGCTGACGTGAGTTGAGCAAATTTCCAAAATTAAATTTATAGGCCTATGTTTTAGGGTTTCAACTAACAATTTGGGAAATAGTCTACTCACGACGATGCTGAATAGCTGCCTGTTTGTTTGAAATATATTAGTAGAATTTGTTTTTGCCTGAGCCTCCAGCTTCGCCTCACGCGTTCCTTCGTTATACTCTCAGTGGAAAAACTTGCTTTGCGAGTTTGCATCTCGATCTTGTGGCCTCAGGTAATGAACTTTGCTTCGCTCGCAGCAAAAAAAAAAACTCGCTCCGCGGCTTAGAACATGGTATTTTACATTTTGATCGATTTTGGGGGAACTATAAGATCGCGTAATAAAACAAAATGTGCAAAATAACGTCCTACATTTATATTTTTAGAAAAAACTAAAAATTTAATTCTTGTAGCAAAATCTCAAAAAATAGTTACTTCCATAAAAAAATGTACTTCCAGTTGGATTTTTTTGGCTAACGAACTCGTCCGATCGATGTAGACAACATATATATATATGTATGATTTTGGGGACCATGATCGGTGCTTATTTGCTACTCCCGACCTTACTTCTTACCATAAGAGTCACTGCAATAGATCATTTTTCCTATGGAAATTCGCTAATACCACACTTTATACGTTAAATGTTTTTCACTAAAACAATAATCTTGAATAATTAGTTCTATTGAAACTAACTATCTAGTGCTTATACATTTTAGGCAAACCTGTTATATGGTAACGGTAGCTATATGTGTCTATAACGTCATAGAATCAGTTTTATATTTTATTGGTTTATGTACGTTAAAAGTATAATCATTTTATTTTATCATCATTTGTTTTATTTGAAGATGAAATTTTACCATAGAAAAATTTTTGACTACTTATTTGTATGTCAAAATTCAACTTTGGACACATTCGGTATCTGTGGAGTTTTATTTCGATCTATTAGATTTCATTTCCAACATTTCACCAAAAAGTCTATTTTAGGAGACAATCTTGGTTATGTGTTTCAACTTTTGTAAATAAATTAATATATCTCTTAATACATAATTAATAGGTATAAATATTCAAGAACCTAGAAAAGGGTGTCAATTCTAACTTTGGAGCAAATCGGTTTTTATTGGATATTGTTTGTTAATATGGAAAGCCTAGTTTTAAACTAGTGCCGCCTGAACTTTCAGCTAATCAGGCAAATAACTTAAATGTTCCTTTGGTCAGATTGATGATTTAAGCAAAACAATTTTGCCATTATAATAAAACTATTTTTGGACAGCAACGATCTTTTATGTTGACCGCAAGATGTTCTTTTACTGATTTGAATATAAATTGTTGAACATATTTTAGGAGATGGCTGCAATAAAGGTAATTCGGTTCATAATTAATTCTATATACATTTTAAGATAACAGGTTTTATAAATTATGACATGATAAAAGGTTCATAGGCACTGTTTTTTGTGTATTTAACTTTGTAAATTATTATACATTAATTTGTTATTTATTTCTTTTTATTTCAGATTGCCAACGATATAATAAGTGAAATGAATTTAAAACCCGAGGAAGTAATACTAGCACAGGGGACACTACGGCCTGATCTTATAGAATCGGCTTCACATTTGGCCAGCAGTAAAGCAGAAACAATAAAAACACATCACAATGACAGCCACTTAATTAGACAACTTCGAGATCAAGGTCGTGTAGTGGAACCTTTGAAAGATTTTCATAAAGATGAGGTACTCATTTATAACTTACTAGTGTAATTCAATTTAGTTAAGAGGAGCAAAATATCTGCATAGTACTTCCTTAAAAAAAAATTTTTATTATAATGAGGAAAAGTTTTTAAGTTTGTAATAATATAATACAAAAACTTTGTATATGATTTAGATGAAATTTTTATTGATGTGTTTTAAATTGTTATCTGAGTGATATTGCATGTGTTGGTTTTTTGTGTGGACTGAGCATTGATTCAAACATTTTGAGAAAAGCCAGTTCGATTTTCCTTATTTGATTGCGTAGTTTAAAGGAAACATTACATATTTATAAATAATATTTTGGTAATAAAAATATCCACAAAACGTCTTTGTGCGTTTTTATCTTAAAGCTTAAGTAAACAATTTTTTAATTACACTTTAAATTTCTAAAGTTTCTAATAATAAGTGTAACTTTATCGACTCGCATATCTAATCTTGGAAAAAATTATATTATTTGATTAAGATGAAATGTTTTAAATTTATGTCTTTTTGGTTGTAAAAAAACATGTCTGACCTTTGCAAAGAAGAGTGTTGAGGATATCAGCACAGTTTGTCACTACTGAGGTTATATTTCTAGTGGTCGAGTCGGCCACAAAGAACTATGTTTAGAGATACAATTCAATTTCAAAAGTGATTCTTGGAAACATAATGTGGATCTTGAACTTACTTGTATCTGGTACTAAATGGAATTTTATTTGAATTATATTTTTGTTTGTTCATAGTAGGTAAATCCTGCTATTGCTCTTATATATGTTTTAATAATTTAGTTGAGCTTCACTATCAGTACTAAACTATATCCTGAGATTTTTTGAAAACTACAATGTAACTACAATTTGTAGTTTAAATATTGATAAAAAACAAATTTAAAGCTAGCATAAGTGAAATCTGGACTTTAGAATTGGTGAATATATACTAAGGTAAATGATTAGTTAGTGATGAATAAATATTTACTTTAATATATAAATTTAAGAACATTTAAATTCAAGGCAAAATTTTTTTGTTTTAGAAACAGCTGCAAAGCTTAATTTGAATTATTTTCATGAGATAATGACACAAAATAAAATGGCTTAAAGTATTATTATTACAGTG
The DNA here is from genome assembly GCA_018207615.1 of Philaenus spumarius. Taxonomy (NCBI): domain Eukaryota; kingdom Metazoa; phylum Arthropoda; class Insecta; order Hemiptera; family Aphrophoridae; genus Philaenus; species Philaenus spumarius. Next base: position 489,709 of record JAGFPH010000442.1, on the reverse strand, counting down.
AATTAATACATAAGTTATTTTAGATTAATTTTAGGGGTGTGCGAGATTGAGTTTTTGAATTCGAGAAGAGAACTGGATGCAAATTAATACAAATTATCAAGGTCGAAAAAAGACGAGAGCTGAGGATTAGGAAGAAACAAGAACTATTAAACACAATGTATCTAGAGAAAAACAAGAATAGTGTTTTAGGGAACGTAGTGGATCAAAATAGGAATCTCGAGATGAGAGCGAGAAATATCAAATATCTTTTTACATCATTGAAAGAAATATTGTACTAGCAGATTTTTATATAATAGTATGGATATGGGGGAGTAATTATTAATAAATTAACATTTTATCAATTTACTATTGCTACTAGATTAGATTTTTCTGGGGTAGATTCCTCCTTTGGAGAAGGCTTCCTTAAACGTCAACCTTTAGTTTATTGTGCCCCTGTGTCCCGTGCCTAGGATGTTAGAAGCTTGTACACCTTGTGAGGTTCAGGATTTTCTCCACCAAGTACGTATCATCTTCGTCACCCTGGTTGCTGGGTTCCAAAGAGCCCCCTTCCTACTATTGCTACTAAGTTTATGAAAGCTATTACAAATATAATATCTTATAGATATGTACTTTTAACAGTTGATTATTAAACCTTTACACTACATATGCAACATATTAATTTTTATATGATTATATTTATTTTTAGTTAAGTAATTAATTGGCATTATTTATTTTACTAAATACCCAAGGTTATATAAAACTTAATCTCTATTATGCTAAGTTATTTCTCTTCAGTGTCGAGGTAATTTAAATGTGATACCTTATCCCTTCCCTGTTGAGGTGTAAAAAATATATTTTATTTAAGAAATGTATGGCTGAATCGAGAAAAGCACAATCAAGAAATCAATTTTATTCTTGACATCAAGACGATATTGAGTTATTTCTTGTTACTGCTCGAGATTTTCAAGATCATGCACCCCTCTAATTAATAAATACTTAATGGAATTAGTTTGTAAAATTAACAAGTGCAATTAATTTTTATTCGATTTGAAGTTGTTGTTAAAATGTGTTTAGGTTCGCACACTGGGTCGAGAATTAGGTTTAAATACAGAGTTGGTAATGAGACATCCTTTTCCTGGGCCAGGTTTAGCCATCCGAGTATTGTGTGGTGAAGAACCTTATATGGAACGGGACTTTTCAGAAACACAAGTTCTTGTCAAAATAATTGCAGAATATGATGAAATGTTAAAAAAGGTAAGTTAGAGCTGTTATTGAACACTATTAGTAGTTTATATGGCAAATAGTTTTTAATAGGTAGGCTTTCATAACTGTACTTGTTTTGACAGTCGGATAACCAATGAATTATGCTTGAACTGTGGGATGACATTGGGTTTCCTGGTCTAAAAGATAAAACAGTAGAGAATTGCTGATTTGATTCCTAAAATGATATTTTAAAAGTATATTATTGTACAACCTGGAAAGTGTGCCCCAAGGAGTTCCTTGAGCACCTATTACAAAGTTCTTCTCTGGCCCTTTTTATACTACCATATATGATGGCACTTGGTCATTGGCCAAAAGTTTCTGAATGCTGGACGTTTCTTGTAGATCCTCAACTTCAGGAATTCCTTTTTTTTTTTTTGCCTTTCTTACTTTCTTAGTATACTAAGGTAGGTCATAATAAGAAGTCCCAGTTTATGACAGATAGCTCATGCATCCACCATCCTGCTCTGGCTGTTCTGACAAGTCAGTTTACAGTGTCTCTCATAAAGCCCATCTGACAACTTCTCCAGATCCTCAGTGTACTGGATATTGTTACAAAGTGAGATGAGTGTTATAGCTCATGGATCCACCATCCTGCTTTGGCTGTTCTGACACATGTAAGTTTATAGTGTCTGACACATGTAAGTTTACAGTGTCTCTCATAAAGCCCATCTGACATCTCCAGATCCTCAGTGTACTGGATATTGTTACAAAGTGAGATGAGTGTTATGTTACAATCAATTTCTCTCACACAACAGATTACTAAAGAAGTTAATCTGCCCTCTAACTGGAAAACCCCAAATCAAATTTATGCAATGGAATTACATAATGAATAATATTTAATGTACACAAATCTATATATATAACATTCAATGTATGTCCGTCTGTTTGTATGTTTGTATGTTTGACCTTTATGCGTTACCAAACCGTCCATCCGATTGCTTTGAAATTTTGCATAGTAACACAGGTTAACCCTGGGATGGTTTTAGGCCATTTACCGAAGTCCTAGGACATTAGGGCTACGCCCCAGTGGCCCTCAAAGTTTCAATGTTAATCTTATGGAAGGTCAATCTTAAGGAAGAAGAAGAAAGATTTCTTTTGATTTTATCAAGGGCACAAAAAACAGCTGTTCATATGAAAAGCTTAAAACAGCTGATTTTGATCAACAACTGAATATAATTTTAGGTTAGGCCTACAATGAACTAAAACACCAATTATTGGACTAATTATTTAAGATATATAAATGAAGATATTAAAGATATAAATGGTAAAGATTTAAGATTAAATGGTATTAAAGATATACCACTCATTGACTGAACACTTAAAAAGAATACAAGTACGTTAAAAAGACTGAAAATACCAACCACCACGGGCAACGCCGTACATGTCAGCTAGTTATTTTATAAAAGATGAAAATCCAACAATTTTTGTTGCATCATAAAGTCTCTCGGTTGGCAATTAGCTTGAACATTATTGATAGTTTAGCTTAACAATTTAGAAGGTTGAAAATAAATGTTGAGTTAATATTCATCCAGAATGTTATGACACGCCAACTGTTAGTTTTTCATTTTTATAACTAATGTTATAAATAACATATTTACTTAGTATTTAATAGCATTTTGTTATTTTTCAGAAACATGCATTAATAAATAGAGTGGAAAGTGCTACAAGTGAAGAAGATAGGTTAGAGCTTATCAAAGTCTCAAATAGGCAACATTTAGCAGCGATATTGCTACCAATACGTAGTGTTGGTGTACAGGTAAATTATTGTAATAATTAGTAATTGCAGGGTAATACAAATATGTTTAAACTTATGTAACAGTAATATAATCTTGGTTAATCTAAGTCTTTTTACAAATTCATCTAGATATATAGTATTTAAGAGTTTATTATCATTATTAACTGTTTTTGTTTTTCTACTGTAATAACCTATCAAACCTGTTATACTTTGTATTTCTTAAGGTGCTAGTGATAAAGATGTTTATGTTTAGTAACTTTTGGCAAAATTAACAACTTTTCGGAGTTTGCTTGGTTTAAGTCCCAATTGACTTGATAAACTAGTTTGCTAGTTCTGAAAAAAATGTATCTTTCTGAGACTGTATCGGCAAGGGTGTCTCCAGGGGGGTTCCATACTTAGACACCTCTTTTATTTATCATTTATATAAATGAAGTAAAGTTGTACATATCATCAAGTTTAATTTATAGTGGGATCTTGGTATCCGAAATTATCGTTGCTACATTAACAGAAAAATGTATGCCAATGTGCTCAGCTTCTTGGTTCCGTTGTTAAAGAACTGCAATGCAGTGAATATCACATGCCATACATTTTGTGAGACATTATACTCTCACCCCTTGCCAATATCCCATAGTTGTCGCTCATAATATATTTTTATTTTTGTGAAAAACTTCTCCCTTACAGAGGGACTGGCATATAGTTATGACAAAATATCACCGTTCCGAGTTCACTCTGTACACCAACTTAATTGAAATGTTGACTCTTAAGAGGACGTATTAAATAAATAGATTAAAGGGCTCCTTTATCACTGGTTGCATTAGGTCATAGATTACTTAATTAAAACACCGGGTAGAATAAAAAGCTCGATGTCATACATGTCCATAAATTGGTTAGTTAAACCTTTTGTTTTATTTTCAAAAAACTTATATGCAATTTTATTTTTCACAGCTTAAATTTTTGTTTGCTTTTTATTATTTATAAAATATTGTATCCATACACAGCAATATTATTTTATTTCACTATTAATTCATTTTTAATATCTACATATGTTACATTTTATTCCAATTTAACATCTTAAAACAGACGGTTAATGTACCCAAATTTATAATAAAAATGTTACATGTCATAATGTTATCATCGGAGTTTAGAAAGTTTTGTTATTTAGCATTGTTACCTGACTACTAGTCCAATTAAATGACATTAAAATTATCCTTGTTGTCTTCAGGGGAAATTTTTACATTATGGACTTAAATTGGCAAAATATTTTTTTTTTAGTTTTTAAGGTGAAAAGCACCAACGATCTACTGTATGCCTGAAAACCAACTTTTCAAAAACCGGCAACAATAAACTGAAATAAATACAAGTAAAATACCTTATAGGAACAAATGTAAAAAAGGTTTGTGAATGTGCTTTAACACATTACATTTTTTACTTCATCAGATTTGCATTAAGATGACCATTATTGTCAAAGACAAGCACAATAGTATCCTAGTAGTTACCAAATATTTACTGAAAAAAGGTCAAATTGAATTTACTCTTTTATTTATTATTTGATTTTAGTTATTAAGAGTTTTGGTAATATTTACTTTGTGTTTCTAGCAAGAGTTAATAAATCTAATTTAGAGAGTTAAGTATTATTAAACAATGAATAAGTGAAGTTCCGCAATAAGAAAATAACTTTTATATTGTTGTGATTTTGGATTTACTCTTGTGTTGTCTGTGACCCCAGCCTTGGTGGTTCTGAGTTTAAAAACTAGATCTAGCTTTCACATATTAATTTATTTTGAATGAATTGAAATATCATATTTTTGTTACAGGGGGATTGCAGGAGCTACAGTTATGTTGTAGGTTTGTCTTGTGAAGGAGAGCCTAATTGGGAAGATTTAGTTTTTCTAGCAAGACTAATACCTCGAGTGTGTCATAATGTGAACAGAGTGTGTTATATAGCAGGCGATCTTATAAAGGACCAGATTTTGGATATTACACATACCTACCTCACTTCCAATGTTTTATCAACAATTAGACAGGCAGATTCTGTGGCCACACAGGTAATGTACTTTTACAAATTTAGTTATTGTTATAGGTTTATAATGAGGTTAACTTTTTAGACTCGGAACAAAATATACTTCTTACATAAATTAAAAGACTTGAGTGGTACGTCTACATTAAATTTAGTTGTGCTTACCGAGGCTTCTCCAATTACAGTATTTCTGTATCCCCTTAAAACACTCAGTATTAAGAAATAAGTTAGCGGTTTTCAAGATATTTTATATTAAAAATTTTAATTGGCCGCCATTTTGAAAATATATGAAAAACTTTTTGGTTTTTTGTACATTGGTAAAAGAAGTCGTACCAAAAATGTATCCAAAATTTGCGTTCAATATATTTTGTACATCCAAAGATATTAAGAATATTTGTTGAAAAAAATGGATATAACTGGAAAACGAAGCATTTTCAAACCTATGTTTATAACGACTTTTTTCTTTATTTTCGCTATTAGAACACTTCCCGAATCACCCTGTACATTCACGAGAAACTATATAATGATAAACTAAGACTCTTCTTTAGAACAATATAGATTAGCAGATTAAAAAGACGATATTTTTCCACTGCAATGTCTAACATTCACTCATGAAATGAAGATCTAAATTAAATTAAATTTTAAAAATAAAAGTGTAGTATTCAATTTGGGGGCCGTCCTCATTATCTTCATTAGCTTTGTTTTACTGCTATCTTTTTCTCATTTAGCCTCTAATACCCATTACACCCACCCGTGCCAGTATACCTTGAAAACGCAAACAGTACTTTGCACTTTGCCAATGGGTGTTAAAGAGCAGTAAAACCTTAGCGATTATATAAGTGAGTGAGTAATTTGATCTGATGATAATGTACTAAATTACTGTAGCAATCTATAATTAATTTTAATTAGACAAATTATCTGTTAATAATGTCACATCAAGTATGAGAAAGATTGTGCATCAGGGTTTATTCTCTTGACTATTGTGTCCTGCTTTGTTCAAAATAGTACTGGAATCCAGATGAAATAAACGTATATACTTGTACCTTAATTTTGATGAATTTATATTTCATGATGAACCTTTTTGAAAACTAGTACTAGTAACAAAAACATTAAATTTCAATTTAAGAATTTAGAATAAGTCAAACATTTATTTAACATTATCCAATAATGTGTGCAAGTCTTGTTATTATTGTCACATTGGTATTTCAGATTCTAACTTCAACAAAAACTATGCATTTATTGAGCCAAATGCCAGTTATATTAATACCTTTACATTTTGATCGAGATCCTGCAATTCGAGGTCCTTCATGTCAGCGATCTGTTGTACTTAGGCCGTTTATAACTCATGACTTCATGACTGGAAGACCAGCTATTCCTGGGAAAGATCTTCCGCTTGAAGTAAGTTGATTTGTTTATTCTCAACAATTTAAATATTTCCAAGCTAATGACAGTAAATCGGTAAGGGAATATATGATTAAAACGTTCTGAAAAACTGAAGTATGTAATTTTGTATGTTTTTTATTCTGATTTAATCCATTTATGGTTTTTGATTGTGACAGCTCCAAAGAGCATGAAAAGTGTTAGTGTCCAACTAAAGTGGATGGTTTCTGCTGCTATCTACCTTTATGAATTTCAAATATTATTCTATACTTTTTTATTTAAAGTATTTTGTATAAAGGTTTACAGCAATACAACTTTGTAGGCTATCAACTAATTCTTCAGCTATGTTGTCTAAGAGTTCCATTTATAGGTTATCCTGTGTACTGTGTTTGAGGTTTTTAATTTGATTTTTTAAATATTATATTGGTGTAAATTTGTTATGTTTTGAGGATTCGAGTAATACATAATGAAATTGGTTCTGAAGATTATGGTTTTATTGTTGTCTTCAAATCTACGGCACTTATATTAATCAAATCCATGGGTCTTACAAATATATTAATGAAATACCAAAAGATAGCTGTAAATTTTATTTTATTGGCATATTATAATGTAATAGTAATGAGGTTTATTATTATATTTATTATATGTTTTCTCAGCAAATAGCCGCACGTTGTGGAAGCCAAAATTGTAATATTAAATTGATTTTAATTAATGAATTTATTAAAAGAATGCAACGATATGCGTTGCAAAAAATAAAAATATAAAGAAGTATAAATGAGTTAAAAAAAAAATGGGGTTCGGTAAAAAATTCAAAAAATAAAAAATTCTGTTTTTAAATCAAAAATAAAACGCTATATGTGGATTATTTAATAATTATTAATATCTCTCCTTCATCTCCTTCATTTATTCACCTTAAAACCAAAAGTCGTCGCTCATGTAATACTTTAAATCATTTAAAACACCTCTTAGGCCTATTGCCTTACTTCAATAATAAAATCACCACCCACTTAAACTCTCCATAACATCTCTCACCTAACTTCAACGTAGAATAATATCATATGCTTCACCTTACTTTAACTCACCTTACTTTAATTCACCTTAGAATCACCTTCACTTAACTCCCACAATATTAATAAAAAATAATAATCATAATATTTGTAATAATCCACATATAACCTCACTTATGCTCTGTTGGCATATATCTATTCATAATTGTTAATTACTGAAAAATATTTATTAATTAATTTGATTTCCTCAGGGGTGGAAACCTGGCCGTTAGAGTACAAGCTAAATGGATATTCGTGGCTGTATAAAGAAATTCAAGACATTGTGGCAACAACCTTTGTTTACTCAAAACATATTTAAAAGTGAATGTTCACAACAATAAAAAGATATCAACATCATAGTACAAATATACAAACAAATCAATGAACTATTTACAATTACATAAAATTTGATCAGCCCTATCTCTCAAAAGAAAAAATGACGCAACAGAAATTAAAAGAAGTTACTTTTTAAGATAATCAAAACTTTATACTTGCAGACTAAAAAATGTGTCCTATGGCCATTATTACTTACTGCGTAATTCGTCGCACTGTTATTTACCTAGGATTTTTCGTCGTTAACACAATTCACTCAATATGTCCTGAAGCCTATCGCGCGTTACTTTTGTTGAAGCACATGGTACAGTCATAAGTTGAAAATCACTTGATTTACACGATCAATTCCAGTTCCTAGGTTAACACCAACTCCAAAGTATATATTTTTCACTTTGTGACCCTACCATCTCGAAACAAAAACTACATTTTATGTGGATTATTCATCGCCGGCCTTATACAACATACATCAACAGCTACGCCATCTTGTTAGAAGTCTCTCGTTCTTGAACGTTCTCTCGCGTTACCAATTGCTTCATGCGTGTGTTTTGTCACGTACGCAAGTTGATGCCCTCTCTCTTTGAATTGCTTCCATGATCATTATATATGGAGTTTCTTACTATACTGGTATCTCGATACATATGTCGAATTGTGTTATATTTTGTTATTATTTTTATTATTGAACTGTTTATAATTTTAACTATTGCTTTATACTGTTCACCTCAAACGCACTACTTGTTGAAGAAAAATCTCTTATATAATTTTCACACTTTACATACGTTCATATTTTAATATATTCTTTTAAGTCTGCTTTTATATTACCTACTTTTACAGTCTGCTTATATTTTTTATTTATTTATTAAAAAAAATGATTCTACTGTAATTATTTTGCGTCATTAAGAAATATATATATAAAAAAATTATAAATGGTTATCATTATATAAATATTGCGTCATTTATTTGTTTAGACCAAACCTCTGTGCTTTTAGACACTATAGGAAACTGCTGATTTATTTCTTATCGTATATTTTCTCTGTGACATGGCTGTTAGTGTCACAAGAATAGAAAGCCTTCTATTATATACTTTCTTGCTAATATCTATTTCAAACTTCTACAATAACTCACTCTGTATGGTTAACAAAATTTGTATTTTATTAAGGTTAAAATACTTCTGCCTTACACAATATATTTTTCAAGTTTGTCAGAGCACTGAAACAATAGTGTCTTACTTGCTGTATAGGCTTAATATAACTAATGACTATACAAAATTTTGATTTATATTTATTTATTTATTTCTCCAGCTTCCCTTTGATTACAAAAGTTTGGCGTTGCCAATGGTAATGTAGGATTTGTCGACAAGTTCACAAAACAATACAGAAGCACAAAAGAAAACACAATAGAAGTGCCTTAAGCACCTCCAAACTCCACAAACTCTTTAACTGAGTAAAAACATTGCTTTATTAAAAATGTTTTTAATTTTTTCTTAAAATTTGTGTTATACAAGATTTAAGAATTTATGTAAAATGGTCCAGCCTCATAAGCCGATAGGCGATGTCTGGGATATTGAAGGACATTTTTACCTCGGGTTTCGTGCTTGTGATGTAAGAATCTATCTTGAAATATATGCTTATTTTCATGAACAAAATTTAATAATTCATATATATATATGCACGGCATCGGCATAATGGACATTTCTTTAAACAATTTTTTACAAGATTCCCTATACCCTGCTACAACCATAATTCTTATTACTCTCTTCTGAATTTTGAAAACTCTATGTGCCTCAGGACAATTACCCCACAACATGATACCATACTTTAATAGGGAATGAAAATATCCGTAATAGACAGATTTTAAAGTATCTTTTTTAACTTGGCTAGAAACTACCTGTATGGCATAGCACGCGCTATTTAGCCTCTGGGACAATAATTCCACATGATCTTTCCATCCTGCATTTTTATTTATTTTTAGCCCCAGAAAATTAACATCATCACTTGTGGCAATATTATCGATTTTCGGATTTGCGCTAAGAGATCTCGACCATTTAGTTTTAAAATCTAAAACACAGGACTTACAAAAAATTACCGTTACTGACAGCGTGGGAAGTGTTGGTACATGGATTGAGATCACTATCACGACGCTTTATCTTTTTTTTTCATTATTTCTAATATTGGAATATGATATGGAACTGTAAATACATTGTTAAGATTTAGTTATTTAAGTATGTAAATATTTAATTCTATGTTTCCCTCAATAACACAATATTTTTAGCTACCTTACCCATTCTTAACCTAAATAAAACGCAATGCCCCCTAAAAGAAAATCTTTAGCAGTTAAAGCTCAAGAAAAGAAAAGATAACCGAGTACTAGAAACCCCGGAATCGCGGGAATTGGAAAATAATGTTTCACTGGCTAAACCTTCTGCTTACTTCCTTACTGGCACACTATTTTTAACCTAAGCTCGAAACCACATTTGTTGTTTCAACGAGTGAAGTCTACTGTTTACAGAACTACTAGTAGTTTAACTTATAAGTTTTGAACCAGAAATATTATATCACAAATTAAAAGTATATAGAAAAGGATGGATCTCACCAAAGTTGAGTTTTCACAACTGCAGGGTTTTATTTCTGTCCACTAAATTGTGATTCTTTATTATTAACTAATTTTAATGTTTATTTGTTATATTTGAAGATGTTCTTCTTAGGTTAGTTTATATTTTATATATTAATGTCCTCTGGATTGAAAGGGGTCACACCTACGTTCAACCTTACTTGACCACGACTTAGGCCATACTAACTCAATAATACTATTTTTCTTTGTTGCCGAAAATAGGCTTTCTTTAGAAATGTTGTATATATTTGCTGCAATTCACTAGGTCCTCTTTATACTTATAAATTAACGTTTAAATTTCCTATTTATAATTTAGACAGTAGTTTTATTCAAGTTTACTTTACAACTATGGATATTAAAATATATTAAGGACTATTTATTTGTACGCTTAAAGTTAGAAATAATTCTTTTTAAAGTATAACAGATGTTTTTTTGACATTTACTCATTTTGAAAGGTTGATATAACTTCGTGGAATATTTGAACCAATCAGATTGCTCTTACTTATAATTTAAATACTGCTTTTCTTAGCTGAAATAATGCAAATGATTTCAGTTTTCTTTGTCTAATTGAATTCTTCTTTAGGGTAGTTATTGCACTACCAGGAAAACTGATTTCTTTCAAAATCATTGGACAATTTTAGTTCTGCTTGTAATTAAAGGATATTTATTAAATTAAGCTCCGATGTACACGGTTTCTTGTCTGTATGAAGTAGGCTGAATTCGTGTTAAATGTTTAAATTTGACGATGTTTTCCGATGTTTCTGTGAATTTGTTGAGGCATGCAGTGGATTATTTAGGATATAAATATTACTGCTCTTATTAGTTCTTATATTCTAGAAGTTTTTAATTTGATTGGGAAGTTGTAGTAATTTATTTATTTAGGTTTGCCTTTCCTTTCTTAGTTCGGCGTTAGTTGACTGAACAGTTTGCTGATCGTTTTGGACATTCGATTCTCCTTATATTCTGTCTTTCAAAAATCATTTTCTTCTTGAAATTATGAAATGTTTCAGTGACTTAGCATAGCCTTTCATAGCTTCCTGGTACACGTTAGGTTTGTTTGTTTACATAAGGTATTAAATTCGCATGGTACTGAATTTAGGTCAAGTATTTACTTTCTAAAGTATAGGCCATTTGAATTTTGATCTTTGATGGAATTTGTAGTGTGAAAGTCGTTCAAACAATACATGCCTAAAAAAACTACATAAATTTTGTGCCTAAAAATTTCATAGATTTGGTGTAAGCTGTTTATAATTTTTGATTGTCAAACACCAATTGAACTTGACAATAACCTTGGGGTTTCCACTTAGTTGTAAAAACTCTTTTAGGTCCTTACTTGAATAAAGGGTACAATCTTTTTGTTGACAGCTGATACAGTAATAATTGCTCTTTTAATTCCTTGCAAACTGGAGCGTGGATCTGTAAAATTAAATGGGAAATATCTACATATCTAATTCCGTAATCCCAAATTTTACAATGAAATTGTGAGCGAATGGGAGGTGGTAGAAAGCTGGGAGAGGTTTCATTTTAACGGTCTGGACATGCAATTTTGGGGGAAAATATTCATTTTTCTTTATTGTGTCCCAAAATTTTGTTACGGAGTAAAATAATTCCCATTTAAATAGCATGGGAATATATTGGTGTAAATCAGGTGATTTTAGTGTTAAAAACAGGTGATTGTATATAATAATTCCCATTTAAATAGCATGGGAATATATAGGTGTATAGTTGCCTCAAAACATAGACACCCCCTCAGGTAGAACGGACCGTCCTAATCACCTATTGACAAACAACGCCTTTGTTAGAAGCGGGCACCGCCTGCCGGCATCCGCCTGCTATTCCAAGAAATTCTGTGTCACTATAATTTGCAATCAATTGATACATTAGGCCTACATTATCGAATGACGGTTCATTTTTTTCGTCTTACTTAGACGAATAAAAACATATTTGAATCACAGTTCTAAGACGTACCGTTACCGAAATAACAGTTGTCGCTTAACTTTCACCATAACATCGCGGGTCAGTAACCGTACGTTGTAGAACTGTGATTCAAATTGTTTTTTATTCGTCTAATTAAGACGAAAAAAATGAACCGTCATTCGATAATGTAGGCCTAATGTATCAATTGTTTGCAAATTATAGTGAGACACAGAATTTCTTGGAATAGCAGGCGGATGCCGACAGTCCCGGGTGGCCGCTTCTAACAAAGGCATTGTTTGTCAACAGGTGATTAGGAAGTTCAACATTTTTTAAAACCTTTTTCGTGCATCTATACAGGCCTAATTGACGTGTTTGGTGTAAATTTGTTTGAAATCGATCGAATAGTTTTCTCTCTAGCTAATAATAATAATAATATTTATTAGTTAATCTCTTACTTTAATATCCCCACTCCTTCCCTACCTACAAAATTATGAAGTCACAGTTAATCTGTTTAATAATTTAAATATGTGTCAGTTTCTGGTACCATTTATTTTATAGTCCATTTGTCTATTTTAGATTGTAAAAATTGCACTTCTTCTTAATCAAAACCACTAATATCACATAGTAGACTATCATTTAAAAAGATGATTAATGTCCTGGTTGAAGGAAATGTTCAGTAAAGACTAACCAACCTGAACGAAGACAATAGTTAAATTACTTAAGATAAAAAAACAATTCTTTGTTTCAGCAAAATAGTTTTAATATTAAATGAAAGTATACTGTGAATAATTAAATTAAATATGTTACAGGTTGCCCACAAACTGATGTCTGAAATATCAAATATTCAAGGTGTGTCTAGAGTATTGTATGACTTGACGTCTAAACCCCCTGGTACTACAGAATGGGAGTGATTGTTTAGTGACTCTGTGAAGATGGACAAATACTGTGTTTGACACAATCATATTTAGCTATATATATTAGAAGGCTTCAATCCAGACAAGTAATTTGGGGTTATACAATAAGAGGAGATTGTTGCTTTTTATGATTGTATTATGCCTTGAATGATGTTACATAAAATAAAATATAAAATAAATGCATAAATAAAATCTTGGTGAGTGTTTCATCACGTAAAATAAAATTATTTATAAATAGATCGGAGTTAATTATTTTTATAGAATTACCCTCTAAAAGAAGTATAATTAAATCTAGTAAACTACATTGAACTAGACAAAGTAAACTTCTCTTATTTTCACCCCTAACCTTTTACTTGTGGAGTCGGATGTAAATATCTTATATTAATGATTGTGGTGAGTGGCATAGTAGAACCATTTTGGCTACGTGATGCCTAAAGTATGCATTGCTTCACTCAATATGTAAGGAGTATTTGTTATTTTCTATCTCCTTGCATATTATTCTGTTTCAGTACAAACATTTTAAAATATTTTAATAAATTTGACTTAGGCATAAATTTGGTTTTAACATTTCCCTCAAAGTCTTCATTGTTATTTTAAATATCTGTGTTATTATTCCGCAAGCTGGACAGATGTGAATTAATATTATTTATTAATTAAATCATTATAATAGAACTTTAGGTTGATAAATTTATTTTGTGTAAATGAAAACATAGATTTAAGATTAAAATGAATATAATTTTATGTACTTTATATTTTTTAACATCTTATTCTGTTGTTATATGAGGTTAATTTATTGGAAACGATAGTGATTTGTATATGAAAATAACATTTAATCCATTAATAAATTAAATTTAAGTTATAATTTTGTTTTGATTTCATTACCATTGACTTCTTTGATAAAAATTTAATCGTGTTAATTTTTAATTTGAGAATTATATAAATGGCTGAATAGAGGTTATTCACTGGAATAATTAATTCAGATATTAGTTTTTTTTGGGGGGGGGGTTTTATTTGTACAACTTAAAACTAATGTGACAGGTGCTCTTCACCTTGTAGTAATAATTATATTAATTAATAATGAGATAGTAGTAAAGGGTCCACTTACAACGAACCTAGTATATTGGCTAAGAGATAATTTGCTGAGAACACAGTTATAGTTAAACTAAAAGGGACGCTAGTGGGAAAGAATCAAGAAATATTAAGAAGTTAGTCTGGAGTGAATAGACTCAATATAAAAAGGGGATCTTGCCTTTGCCTTCATGTGTTAGAATTAGGGATGGGTCGATTCTCGATACCGATTCTCGATACCACCGATACTTTAGCTTTGGTATCGGTATCGAGAATCGATAGCCGAAACTCGATACCGATTACCGATACCAAGAGATACTCATCCAGTTGTCAGAACTGCCCGTTCTCGTATAGACTCCGTGAATGTAATCTCCGGTATTTGCAATCGCATTCTCTGTATTTTAACTCAATTCAGCATTTAACAATAAATATAAGTAGGGAAAATGTAAAAAATTATTAACATGTTTTAGGCAATTGTTTCCTTTCATAAGTAAACGCTTCTTGTTTGATTTTTATTCATGCGTAGGCTGTTATTTGTACACAAGAAGTCTAGAGTAGGCTCAAGGTCAAACACTTATTGATTCGTTTGTTATTGTGTCTATAGAATTAGGGAAGAAAAATAACACATTTTATAGATCGGTAACAAAAGTATTTAAACTTTAAAGTAATAATTTTATTTGTTTGAAGTCGGGTAAAACTTGTTGGGACAATTACGTTACCCGTGATTTATGATTTTTATGGGAGTCCCGGAATTCCTTTGTTTTACTTTTTATTTAGAGATGGATCGGTTGCATTTTTTTTTCGGTTCCCGGTTCTAGAGTCAAATCGGTTCTATTTATTATTCAAGGAATTTAACAAGAATTTAAGAGTAAAGTATAAGATTTAATTTGAATACTGAAATGATTAAGTATGTTATGTACAGATAATTAAATACAAGTATTCAGCTAAGTTAAATTACAGACAAAAGTCCATCACTTTCAACGTCTATTATAAAATATTACCACACTTTCGATGCCATTGCTGAAAAGACTAGCCCTACTCCGGTTAAGTTTCCACATATCCTCAACTAACTAAACTTAATCAAATTAATATGTTAATTCAGTATAGTGTAGATTATCCGAAAGCGGAAATGTACTGTAAATAAATAAGTACATTACAGTACTGCACGTAATTCCGAATTTAAAGGCTTTTACTCGCATAATCCGATTATTTCTGAACTTATCCGAATTGAACGTTCAGAAACAAAACATATGATATTCCGAGTAACGCAATCCTAGTCAGTCGTAAACAAATATTAGGTATTCCGAATAATTAAAAACTTGTTTTAAATTGCAACGCATTCTGCTATTTCGTTACTGAAACTCTCACGTGTTTTTCATTGGACTAGGTTAATTGTATTTTCTTATGCGGATATTCCATTGTTTTCGGGAGTAGGTTTTTTCGCGGACATACGCTGTTGTATATTAAATTGCGTTTGAATGCAGCGATTTATAAAATTAGCGCTAATATTATTCGGACGTCGTATTCTTTTGCGGACATTCGTCATTTTATTTTTAATAACATTTCACCAATGTTAGTTCATAAAATTGGTAGGCTAATAATTATATTCGGGCATCGATTTTTTGCGGGCATTTACTGTGGTACTTAAATTATTTTTAACGCCGGCGTTTTTTAAAATTAGCGCTAATAATTTTCGGACGTCGTATTCTTTGCGGACATTCGTCATTTTATTTATTTTTTTCACTGTTTTTTTTTTTTAGGTATCGGTATCGGGAATCGAGAATCGATTTTTCAAAGTATCGGTATCGGTATCGAGAATCGAAAAATCTGGTATCGACACATCCCTAGTTAGAATAGTTTAGTATAGTACCGGCGAGCAGAGAAGAGAATGTTTTGTATTAAAGTGAAACTTCATATTTACCGATTAATTTGAAGAACCTTCTTACACCATCCTGACAACGTCTGTAGGCTCGCACGAGAGCATCCGACAAAGGAGTCGTACCATCGCCAGGTCGCCACAGTGGTGAGCTGAACGAGGGTCGTGCCACAACTGGTATCAAAACATGGTCTTCACAATAATAAGGTTGGTAAACTAATAATTTCTTTTTTTCTTTTTTTTTTTTGTGATGATTTAAAGGAAAATTTTAATTTGCTATTTTGAAAATGAATTAACGATTTACATGGAAAAATAGTTAAATTCAAATAATGTAGGGTTAGATAGAAAAATTTTATTGCGCAAATGATATGCTATTAGCATAAAATGAAAGGCATATAGTACAGGTCACATACATGTGACTTAGTACAACGGACTACTGCGTAAATCCTTAAATTTTGCGTAGGAAAGTATTTACAAATAGGATATTGTGCAGAATATAAATTCAATGATAAGTGGAAAATAATTGGAAATAACTGAATAATATTGAATAATAGCGCATCATTGACGGCTATAAATTATTGTAATTATAATTAGTTTTATGGCAGACACGGTACCGATAGATGGTCAAGATTACTCATTACAAGAGGCGTTTGATATATTGAATAATAAGTTTAAGCAAGCCGTTGAGACAATTAATGATATATTACAAGAAAGATAGGCTGCGATTGAAGCTATTGATATGAAATAACAAAAATTAGTTTCCATACATAAAAGTTTTAATGGAGGATCAGGGTGAAACTGTTACGGAATTTTTGGGTATGATGGCTGATGCCGCATCTGTAAATCGTTGGAAAGATGCGGAAACAATAAAGCTAGCTAAATTAAAATTAAAAGAGGCGGCAAAAATATTTGTAAAAAGGAATGTCGTGTGTCAAGAAGCAAGAACCTTTAAAGAAGAATTTAGGAAAGTTCGAGATTCACGATTTATGGAAAGGCTTCCAGTAACTTATTTTTACGAACAGCTTTCTATCATAAAACAAAGAAAATGGGAATCAATAGATGATTTTGCAGATAGGATAACAATAAATGGTAAATTAGTTAGGGTAACAGCAACGAAGCTAATGAAATTTTAAAGGAAGAAGCCGACCGTAAAGCAATGGATGCGTTTATGCGGGGTTTGACAGGAGAAGTAGGGCGTTAAGTAAAATTAAAATTCCCAAAAACATTGAGGAAGCTTTCACTACAGCTATTGCAATTGAAGGTAATGGCATAGAATTAACATGAGCAGTAGGGGGGAAACTGACTCCTGTATAGAAGAAAATCCAGTATCATGAATTAAAATGTTTTCATTGCCGACATATGGGACATACGTCTAAATATTGCGAAAATAGGGTGTTTCAAAAACCAGTTTAGACATAATAAAGGACTAAATAGCAGAGCGGAAATTAGAATACACAACAGGCGCTGGGGTTTGTACCATCACCGCCATGATACCAAAATCATCAGCCAAGTTATACAAATTACAGGGGAAATGGAAATTGAAGAGGTAACTATTATTCACAAGGTCAACAAAATAGGCCGCAATTTTTTGGTAACAGGTACAATAACAGAAGATTTTAAGGGGATATAATTTTCAAAGAATAGGCTACCAAAGTATAGCAAATAAGGACTACTTACTATATGGCGAACAGACAACAAAATAGGCCGGGATTTCAGAATAACGACAGACCTCAATCTTGAGATAATGAACATTTAAACTCAAGAGGGGTGGGGCAAGGCGCTGTCACTCACTCCAATCAACAACAGAGCATGAATTTTGTACCCATAAATAGAACGGAGGGGATTTACAAAAATAATGATGTATCAATTTTGGCAAAATTAAATGGTAAACGGGGTAGAATTTTAATAGACAGAGGAGCGGAAATAAGCCTTTTAAATTGTAGCAACAGACATTATTACAGAGCCAGAGATAACAGGGGATATTTTGGAAGTAATAGGTACTCGGAATTAAATTTGATGAAATTCAAATTTCAAAGTTGTGGTAGATTTGGGCGAAAATACTGTTAAAATAAATTATGTTAAATTAATAACGGTGGGATTTCGGAAAATAAAATCTAGTTTGTACCAAAATAAAGAAAGTCGATACAATTTTAACAAAAAAAATTAAAGTAGGCTATTACCAAAAGTTCTGGCAAAATTAAGAACTAAATTTAAACCAAATGTAAAATCATTGACTAAGGGTATAAACCATCAAAAGAAGCAATTTTGAAAGGACAGAAAGAACATTTAGGATATATTAGGAATGTGCATAGAAATTCAGTAAATTTGGAAGATGTAAAACGTGATTAGTAAAATTTATAATTAGAGGATGTAAAAATAAGAACTATAACAACACTTTGGAAGAAAAGGTTTTAATTATTGAGCCTATAGAAAACCCATCTTTTAACATTTTATGCGCCAGGACAATTGTACGCTTAGGAAAGAATAAAACTTGTTTTCTAAAATAATAAATTTATCAAAAACCGAAGTACTATTGAAAAAAGGAACTTTATTGGCAAAATTATATATAAATATAGCAACAACGGAGGAACCACTACAAGAAAACATGTTTTCAGAAAATTATAATCGTAATAGGACAATAATAGAGTCTGAAATAGATCAAAAGTTAGGTCATTTACCAGCGATTGAAAGAACGGGGCTCATGAAAATATTGAACTATGAGAATGTTTTTAGTGCAGAAAATGGAAATTTAAAAGCTATAAAAAATGTTGAGTATAGGATAGATACAGGGCATACCAACCACATGTATGTACCGCCGCATGGGCATCGACACTTAGTGCATGAGCTAATTGATGGTCAATTGCAAAAGGGAATTATAGAGAATAATTACAGCCCACTAGTATTATTAGCAAAAAATAAATCTGGGGAAGTAAGATATCGTTTTTGTGTGGACAATAGGAAATTGAATGAAATTATAACATCAGATATATAATTTGTCAAATATAAGTGAAACTAGACTTGAAAGGAGGTTCAAATATTTTTCAGTCATAGATCTGCAGGCAGGATTTCATCAAATTCAGTTAACAAAAGATAGTCAACCAGAAACAGCTTTTTCTTCACCTTGGGTCATTATGAATATAAAAGACTTCCCGTGGATTAAAAGTTGGTCTGTCCGCATTTCAGAGAGTTATAAATAATTTATATCTTGGACTAATCTTGAAATTTGTTTAGTTTATTTGATGATGTAATTTGTTTTAATCAACTATGGAAGAACAGCATCGTTAAATCAAATTTTTAGTCGATTCAAAGAAGCAAATTTAACAGTAAATTTGGAGTAAAAGAGGTTAATTATTTAGGATTTTTTTTAATGAAGAAGGTATAAGACCAGACATTAGGAAAATAGAAGCAGTCAAATACTTCCCGGTATCTCAAACAGTTAGGAATGTTAGACATTTTTTGGGTCTCCTGGCAGTGTTCTATAGAAGTCACATACAAAACTTTTTGAAAATACAAGATCATCGTTTGATTTAATGAAGAATACTCTACAATTTAAATGGATGTCGGACAGCTTTTGAAATATTAAGAGAAAAATTAATATATTCAGACTTTACAAAAGGATTTATTTTGACGACGGACGCATCAAAAGAAGGATTAGGCTATTTTGTCACAAGAGATAAATGGTAAAGTACACCCAATTTCATTTGCAAGTACAGTTTTACACAAAGTTGAGAAAAATTATGACGGAAGCACCCTAGAAATGTGGGGTAGTTTGGGAATGTGAATTTTTTAGGCCATACCAGTATTTATTATGGAGGAAATTTAAAATTATAACAGACCACAAAGCATTGTGCTATTTGACTTCTTTGAAAGACTCAACAAGTAGAATTTTAAGGTGGAGTTTGGAACTGTCACAATTTGATTACACAAACATAGACCTGGGAAATTACATACAAATGCGGTTGCTTTAAGTAGAAATGTTGTCATGACAAATGTCAATGTAGTTAAAAAGAACGAATTTTTGCCGAAAATAGACTTAAAAGAAATCAGAAAAGCCCCAAGTAACAGACGCGGAATGCCAACTTTTGAATTTAATTACGTAAAAATTATAAAACAAGCCCAAAAAAGATTATATATTTCAGATCAGGAAATGAGAAGTTAATATTAATACCTAAATTGTTAAGTGATAAAGTTATTGCTCTAAACCATGATGTTATTACGGCAGGACACGCAGCAGTTAAAAAAACATATGATAGGGTGAAACAAAAATTTTACTGGCCAAAAATGGAATACGACATTAAAAATTATATCCGGGCTTGTAAATCGTGTGCACAAAGAGTTGATTACGGTAAAACAAAGGCACCGTTAGGAGATATTTTATAGAACTAAATTCACCTTATAAAATAATTGCTATGGATATTGTAGGCCTTTGACGAATAATAAAAATAGATATATTTGTCAATTATAGTCCATTTTATGAGAACACCACATTTATTCTGGTAGCAGACCAAATGGCAGAAATAACAGCCTGGGAGCTAATGTCGAAAATTATATGCTTGTACGGCGTTCCAGAAATTATTATAACAGAGGTACAAACATCATGTCAGACCTCATGAAAAATTTATGTAAATCGTTAGGCTGTCAAAGGATTTTGACGACAGCCTATCATGTGCAAGCAAATGGAAGATTAAAAAGAATACTATTAGGGTTCGGTTTACAACCCTTTTTGTTTCCTGGGTTCAAACATTAAGGGGCAGGTTAATAACAATACATCAGTGGTTCAGTGGTAATACTTATCTTAACATTGATTTATTCGCACGCTCTTGCAATTATACAGATACATATGATTGGATACATTAGCCTACACTTATGCTACATACATTTCCATTACTAGGTATTGAGTTCACAAGACACACTGGATGTACGGTACCGGTGACTAAAGCAAGCTAAAGTGAGTTACGTTTATGTTATCAACCCCAGACTCTAAATTCAATATGACATTAACAGACCAAAATTCTTTGTTTTGCTCACTCAGTGTGACGTTCTCGATGCGTCTTGGTCCATCCTTCACTTGGCTCATGACGTCTCTTCCAGACGGTCCAAACTATGATCCTTGTAGCCCCACGGCTCACTGGTCACACGACCACTCTACTCTATCCGATCATCCTACTCTGGCCAAGATTCGGATTATCCTATATAACCCGTTGCAACGAGTTACCGAACTCCTTTACCTAAATGTAACTAGTTGCGCGCATGCGCGTCAGAACTGACCTTGCAACTTGACATTGAGTTAGAGGGCAGTGTAGTGCCGAGCGCCGACCTATCAAGTAGACGTAAACGGCAGGTAAAACGTCCGTCGGTGCCGAGGTTCTACGCTCACTGTAATCCTTGTTAATATGCCATAAGCAATCTAATGAATTTATATTATAATCGGTTATCGCGTAACGTGATATTATAACAAATCGCGCACCCGTAATGAATATTAAGCGGTAATAAGTTCAGTTCGGTTACAAGCCTATCGTGTACAAATGGTGACTAGTGATTTAGTTAAAGTTAAAGTGCAATAGTTTAGATTTATATTAATTAATTAAGCGCTTGTTAAAAGCTGGCAGAATCGGATTTGCAGGGTACGGCTAAAGGCAATCGGTTAAATTAAGGTTGATGATTAATTAATTTGCTCTGGGTATATGGGTAGCGTCCATTTGCATCGACAGTTCCAGTCACGTCTTCCAAAATTTTACTAAGTCGGTGCAAATACACGCTGACTAGCGATTCCCTATACGATCAAAGGGATAACTGGTACATTAAATGGTAGCAGAAGCGAGGTGACGTCCTGGATTAAATGCTAGCATAGCGAGATTGCGTCCCGGATTAAATGGTAACAGAAGCGATATTAACCCTAAAAAGCAACTTTATTCATGTCAGACTTTGCCTATATTACGTCATCACTTCCGCCGGTAAAAACCACGTTTCTTATTTTTTGCAAGCTAGTCACCAACTAACCGAACTAATCTTTTTAATGATAAATTTTATCAACGAATATTATGATATTAATTATACACGTTTGCCGTTAAATTTTGCCTCATATTAATTTCTACACCTAGTCCCATTTAGTGTGAGTTATAAGGTTGGTATAGTGTTTCTTTTGTTTATGATTCCTGCTTTATTGGTGAGTACATGAATTATTGTTATTATATTATGATAAGCAGTGCCTTATTTTATTCATATTTGGAAGTCAAATTACTGAATTGAGAGTCTACCAAAAAGAACTTTAAGTGACCTAACCTCTCAAAGAAAGCTTCATGTACATATAAACATCTAGTGACACTCAATATTGTTTAATAGGCCTAACCAATTTAAGATTACCTTTGGTAAAACGTACTTTGTGTTTTGTTACATAACAACACCCTAACCAATAAACTATAAATATACCAATCTATATAATTTCATTGCAAAATTTATAAACATAATACATTTAGGCCTAGCCTGCACCAGTCTGCATACATAGTCGCACCACATTACACATAATTTTCCCACATATATAGTGCTATTTACAACATTTAGTCTGTCAAATCACCAAGTTCATATAGTGAATGTGTAACCTGGCCTTTTATAAACTTTTCAACCAAAATAATTAATTCACACTAGGCCTATAACAAATAACTCAGCTCTGACACTCTTAAAATATTATATCTGTCAACAACAACCCAATTTTGTGTCTCTTTGTCAGTGATTGTGCTGGATAATAATTTACTTGCTATTTTTCAAATAGTAATCCTTTTTTCATTGAAAATTTTGTTACTGTTACAATACTTTAGGATAAAACACACATTAATGATACAGATTTATAGCCTACCATGTTTATAGCCTACACCTGATAGTACTCTTTCTTAGTTTGGCCACCCAAACATTATATATTTCACAGTGTTAGTGATATTGTCCAGTTACTTTGCATATTTCAGTGTTTCATAGGTAAAATAGGTGTTAATAATTTTTAGGCCTAGTCTAATTTTGTCAATGCTGTTTGATAGTATTACAGGTGACGTAATTTTATATAAATTATTCAAAATATATACACCTTTCAGCCATTCAGACCACATATGACCTACACCTGGTAGTTGCAACAGTAATACAATATCTTGTACTACACATTGGCCTATAACCTACAAACATAACAGCATGTTCATTACAACACAGTGATAGACACATTACGCCTATACTCAGATATTCAAACACATATAGCCTAACTATTTTCCCTTTTTAGAAATCTAAATCTCATTTCTAATTCAACTGAATTGTAACACTGACATTTAAATCAAAACTGTATTACAACATTACAGCAAATTACAGTACTTTCAGAAAACATTGACTAATTTAATAAATCTTAAACAATTTTGAAATAGTTAAACCATACTTAACCTAATTCTCTACTTATAGATAAGATATTTTTGTATAATGAATTCAATCAATGATCACATTATTATAATTCTATAGCCTCAATATTAATAATATTACAAAAATAGTTTCAAATAATACTCAATAATTTTAAAACAAAAATAATTCCAAATAAAATAGTAATTTTGTTACACCTTAACAATTAACCCAAAGTAAATGCACATTAAATATTGTTCAATTTAACCAATAAATAAGCTACAACATTTATTATTAAGCTTATTACCCATAAATAGGTTGTTTACAGCATATTATTTAGCCAAGGTATTGAAACGTCCCGGACATCTGGAGCTACGATATAAGTAACCGAACGCAGGTAAATTGTTTTGTGTGTTTATAACCTATTGTTTACAGATATTATACTGCTATATAATCTTTACTTTTGCAAATTATTACCTTTATATTTAATTCAATTCCTACAAGCCTACCAGGCCTTCCCATTTTCAGATTGAGCTGGTGATTACGGATAAATAATTGTCTATTCAATAATTTATTGTTTTCAGAAAATTTTTTTTTCAGTTAATAGTATTTAGGTACTTTCGTCCCTCTGAATTGCAGCTAATTCACCAAATAAATATTACAGCCTACAATATTTAATAAATCTCTATATATTTTAAATAAAGCCAAACTTTTAAATAATTTTAGTAAATACTTTATATAAAACAATAGTTCAAAACAAATTTATTTCAATAAATAGTTTTCGTCCTAAATCAACAATAGTAAACCGACAACATAGTTTATAATAATTTTGCTCCGGATTGATTATTTCTCTAAACTACAGCCACACCTAGACAATCATATAGCCTACAACAAATAAAAATAATAATAACTACATTATAATTAATATCACCAAATAGCAGCGATCAGGTAACCACAGTTCTACAGTTATGACCCAACCTAAACAAATAGTTTTTATCGGAGATAGTCACACTACTCGACTAGGCCGGCACTACCAATTACAAAACCATAACCAGTTAACCAAAGTGTACTTCCATGGGTTGCCAGGAGCGACTTGTGCTAAAATAAAACTTTATATAAAGCCAAACAGAAAAATAATTTTCCCAAATAACTTTACAAGTCTAATTCTCGGCACCAACGACCTGCTCAAACAACAAAGCATCGAGCAACTACGAGTTAATGTCAATTCAATAATCAACCTCATTAAACGTTGTAACCCAACCGGTGAAATCGCGTTATTCGAACTTCCGATATTCCCAAAAAATTAAAACCAAACCAAAAATAGTTGCACAGATAAAATCCTACAATAAATTTATAACAACGTTATTTGATATAAAATTGATCAAAATCAATATCGACGATTACGAATCGCCAAATTTTTACTTTCTCCCCCTATACCATAGTATATGGAGAAAGTATTGTATTCGTCAAAATTTTCGAGTTTGAGTTTTTGGTGGAAATATCCGTTTTGGGTCCCCCTGAACCTAAAAAAGTGGTTTTCGGAGTGATGTCTGTGTGTGTGTCTGTATGTGTGTCTGTGTGTCTGTGTGGATGTTATCAGACCTAGAGCCTAAACCAGTCGTCCGATTTTGATGAAATTTGGTATGGAGGTACTAATCCACGATATCTCCAGGCGTTTTTTTCATTTTTGTGAATTTTTTATTTTTAAGGGTAATTTTCCCATAAAAACCCTTAAAATAACGGAAAAATCAACTTTTCTCAAAAACGGCTCTAACGATTTTGATTAAAATTTTATAGTTTATTAGGGACCTAAAGTACTATAAACTGTAAAATTTTGATCAAAATCGTTCGAGCCGTTTTTGAGAAAAGTTGGTTTTTCCGTTATTTTAAGGGTTTTTATGGGAAAATTACTCTTAAAAATAAAAAATTAAGTTCCTATAATGAGGGAGAAAGTATGTGTCAGTTTCCTGATACCGTTTATTTCTTAACTAACGGATTACATAGTGTCCTAATTAACATAACATAATTAACAGTACAGTATTTAACAAGGGATAAATTTTTTAGAATAATCAATTTTATTTAACCTTATAAAAATTTCATACTCTTAGGATTATCAATCGACCCAGCCAATTCTAGGACACTATATAGCAAACCCCCCCAGTCTAATTATCAACCCGATCGTACCGACCTGCCTTTGCCGAACACCTGGCTCCGATCGGTGATATTAGATTATAAGCTATTTCTTACTTCCTACTTCATTCTTCTAACTTATAACAATAGCACACACCTCTAATCTATCGATGGTTTCGTTCGGTCGATTAGGTATGGCTTGGGTAATCTCTTACGAGGGCTTGCCTCTACCAAACATGACGTAACAACTATTCGATGATTAGAGCCTTTTTTCAGATCCATCAAAAAAAAAAAAAAATTTTTTTTTCCCATTACATTTATAAGGTCTCACCAAACGTCCAGTCGTTTTTATATGTATCGCCGTGTGTAACCAGCTCCTTTTCTTAGACTATTATTTTTAATTTTGTTCATTGGATATAATATTAACTTCATTGCATCATTTTTTTTTTATTCTCAACTAGTTGTTATGAGCTTTACATCGGAGATATTTGGAAATGATGACGACTTTTGGAAAAAGTAGTTATGGCCAACTACCAGAGAATCTTTATATTTGCATCCTTTCAAAACCTTCCTTAACTTAGAGTCAACAACAATATTTACATCAATTTTTTTTTATCCCAAATCATCTATCCACCCACATCAGAACATACAACATTTTGTTATACTATCTACTATCTCTTTATTATCTATCTACCACTCTGGTCTGTCTTAGTTGATAAGTTAGTCTTATATAAATATATATACATGTACGGATTTAGTATTTAAGAACTCGTCATAGTATTTAAGTTAATTTCGAAATAAATCGTACCCACCCCTCAATTACGTCGTGCTCTACAACGTACCGTGCGAATCAATCGACGCGAGATAATCCAATCCAGGACGACGCGTCGAACTCCACGTAAGCAACGAATAACACGACGTAAGTTTACAAAAAATGCCATGTTCAAGGAAACAACAATTATTTTCAATTGATCTTGCGCAGGCCAAAGGTAATATATTTAATTTCGTGCCTCGACTTGTACATTTTAATCCCAATTCCTATATTCTATCCATTCCATGTCTATATTGATATTTTTGTTGTGTCTCATGATAAACATTTTTGTGTTTATTAATGGTTGTCGTTTCGCCAGTTTCAGCCTACCAGCCGAAACTGTGCCCTAAATAGTAATTAAACCATATATTAATTTTTGTGTTTTTTCTTGTTTGTGTCTTTATGTTTGTAAAATTTTTTGGTCATCTTTCTTATAAACCAATTAACTTTAGCGTATACACCCAATTTTATATTTTTCTTCTGCACTAATCACCGCACTTGCTTTTATTATATAACGCGAAAACCCAAAACCTTATAACCATCCTTTACCCAACAAACCTAACAATATATAACTTCAATTTATCTCAATCATATCGCGTCATTGGTGATGAACAATTTTGGTAATTTAATTTTAAGATAGCTTTAGTAAATTCAATAGTTTTAAGAGAAAATTTTAGTTCATAAGTCAAATAGATTACCTACAATAAATCAAAACCTATATACCTAAATACCTAATTTACACCATTACCTAACCTTTACTCTAAAAATAACCTCACCTAACAAAAAAACCTAAAACTAAATTACCAAACTATCACAATACCTTACCTAAACCAAAAATTCGTAAGGATCATCACCAACAGAAATAGATCATCGAGAACTGCCACATATATGACTCAAAGTAAATAAGCCCAGCGGAAAATCAACAACCAATAGAGTCAAAAACAAAACCTACAAAAACTACAAAAAAAAAAAACAAAAAAAAAAAAAAAA
>JAGFPH010000442.1:450972-462175 GCA_018207615.1 Philaenus spumarius | reverse complement strand
ACAAAAACTACAAAAAAAAAAAACAAAAAAAAAAAAAAAACTAAAAAAAAACCCATAAAAAGTATTAAACTTTGATAGCAACTGCAACATCATCATTCTTTCTTGCTGGTTATTGAGCATATATATCTACAACTTTTCTTCCTACGCAATAGTCAACAAACGAATTTACACCCATCCTAAATTATCCTTTTTATTACTAAATCCTAATTCTACATTAATCCCTTCATAAATTCAACTACAACCAATTTCTCCTAAATAATATTACTCCTTTCAAATTTTTCCTACACCAAAATATAATAATATCTCAAAACATTTCAATCCATCCTTCAACCATGCCACTTAATCCTCAATAATACTCCCACCTAAAAACCATAGATTAAAAATATAAGTTAAGTACCAACCAAAATTAGTTATTAGTATTACATGTAAAAACCACCAAATTCACCCTATAACCTCAAGCTATTCCATCACTCTTTAGCTTAATAACTTTTTAATTGTACATCCCGAACAAAAAAAAAAAAAAAAACCAACATAAAAAAGGGATATATAAATCAAAGGCATGTGCCATATCAAAATTTATCATCACCACGAAAATAATAGAATTAACCTAAACTATTTACCAAACACCAAAACCTTAACCATAATATAAGAATCCACACCTTATCATAATCAAATTATCAACGTACCGTAAAACATCAAAAAAGCAAGTGCCAGGGAGAATACAGCATTCGTTATGCCTCCCTAGTTTAAAAACCAGTAGAATCAATATCATATTCTCAAATTATAGTCTGGTCGCGATTAGGGCGTCTATTTTTTTTATATTTGCAGATAATTCAATTGTTTATTAAATCTGCCATAACCTACCATCCTCAAACCCCCAATACCTCACCTAAAATTAATAAATTTTTTTTTTTTTTTTTCTCGCAAGGGGGGGAGCTGCAACGAGTTACCGAACTCCTTTACCTAAATGTAACTAGTTGCGCGCATGCGCGTCAGAACTGACCTTGCAACTTGACATTGAGTTAGAGGGCAGTGTAGTGCCGAGCGCCGACCTATCAAGTAGACGTAAACGGCAGGTAAAACGTCCGTCGGTGCCGAGGTTCTACGCTCACTGTAATCCTTGTTAATATGCCATAAGCAATCTAATGAATTTATAACGTAACGTGATATTATAACAAATCGCGCACCCGTAATGAATATTAAGCGGTAATAAGTTCAGTTCGGTTACAAGCCTATCGTGTACAAATGGTGACTAGTGATTTAGTTAAAGTTAAAGTGCAATAGTTTAGATTTATATTAATTAATTAAGCGCTTGTTAAAAGCTGGCAGAATCGGATTTGCAGGGTACGGCTAAAGGCAATCGGTTAAATTAAGGTTGATGATTAATTAATTTGCTCTGGGTATATGGGTAGCGTCCATTTGCATCGACAGTTCCAGTCACGTCTTCCAAAATTTTACTAAGTCGGTGCAAATACACGCTGACTAGCGATTCCCTATACGATCAAAGGGATAACTGGTACACCGTCTAGCTTCCTGTTGACATCTTCAACAAAACAATCGCTGCCTCTGTAGCATTGGTCTTGTTCCGCGTTGCACGACCTATTACGCAACCGAGTTTACATTTCCTGATCCATGTTATACTTCCTGGTCTATTGGACCTTTACATCAAATACACTAACTCTAATAAGTAAAACCTATCCAAAATATGTATTCTACTAATATTCCCCATCTATTCGTAACAATACATCATACTATATCATAGTGAATGTTATGTCACTTTGTTAACAATAATCAGTACAATTGGTCGGAAATTTTGCGAAGGAGAAGGTGGTAGATTTAAACATGTGGTAGCTTTGAACAAAATCTATTTTCAACTTAAATCAGCTTACAATAGTTTTGATTTTTCCTCCACATGTTGGCCACACTGGTACCCAATGGTGGTACTAGAAAGCATTGCGGTTAATGGAGTAGTTTTAGAGTTATTGATATTATTTTGTTTTTGAACCTTTTCTGGATACTTTTAGATTTGAAACTGAATCGCTGTGCCAACTTAGAAGATTTGCTGAAGCAAAAATCTTTAACAACTGAAAGGTAAATTTAATTCCTGTTATTTTCATCTAATTACATTTCTTCAACTAGTCTTGGCTTGGGTCAAACCTCAAATTTATAAAACTGTGTTACCTGAGCCTGAGGTAGCTTAGAACAAAGGCAGCGGGGTAGTTTTGAATGTGTTCAAAACTAACCTAGCCTAGATTTCTGTTCGTTCAAAGGTACTTTATTCTTATCTAATGTTTTAAATTTAGCCTACCTGTAATAATTTACACTTTTGCTTTTAATAAAATACAAAATTGTACCAACTAGTCAAATTGTAAACCATGTAAACAAACTTATCTTCTCGAAGGAGTTAGTACACAGGAAAAAATTAAAAGCACTTGTTAATTTTTTTCCCAGATAAAAGCCATTAACGACATTTCCGCCCCCCTAATGTCTTTTACTCACGTGTTTTAAACTACACTATATCAAAGCCCAATAAAGAATACCGTTGCGAGGCGGCCAATAGGATGGGCGCGCAGCGTTGCCATATCTACTAGCCTCGAGGTATTTACCGCTCGAGGCTTAATCGCACAGTTTAAAGAATTATAAATGTGTTGAGTCAGCCGCAGTCAGTTAGAAGCGTGGGAAGTACGTGACAACGTCGCACTACGGCGATTGGAGCATTCAAGGTCTCGGTGTACACAAGCCCGTCCCTCAACGGTATTCTTTAGTGGGCTTTGATATAAGGTCGATTTCATGAAAGAACTTTCTTTACTAACTCTAGATTACTTATGTAAAAATTTTGTCACGGGATTACTTATGTATCGTAAATTTGACTACTAACAAATAAAAAAATTTTTATTGAACTAAAATAATATTTTTAATTGTTTTTTTAAATTCTAATTGTATCCTTGCATATTTTACGGCTATATTTAAAAAAAAAGAGTTAAAAAAACTATTCAATTTTAAAAAAATAAAAAAGCAGACTACTTTTTATTTTAAAATAAAAACCAAGAAATTTGGAAAAAAATTAAAATTGTATACAAATTTTTTATATCTTTTTAAACACATGGCAAAATACTTGAGTTGTACTACATTTTTTTAGTAAAATTTAAAAGTTTTTTTTCTCTATGGGTTTGGTGGATTAGTTAAAAAGTTACACTGTCACTTATGTATCGTCAAATTGACTACAAGAGCTCAAGAAAACAAGAATGCGTACTACTTGTAAGAACGAAACTGTGCAACTGACATCTGTGGTTAGAGGGGGGTAGGTACTGAGATGGGGGGTTAAAACACTTTTTCAAAAAACACATTAAAAACATCGATTAGGCCTAATCACGCTAACCGGTCACGGTAAAACGTTTAATACGACGTTTTTTAATGTATTTTTTGGAAAAGTGTTGTAATGTGTTTCGTGACGTGTTTTTGTGAATTTTGTTTTGTGTATTAACTTTAATGTTTTGACGACCTCATGAAGGGAATTATTTATTTATGTGATCTGAAGATGGGTACATAGGCTACCCGAAACCGCGGTAGATAAGACAAAAAAAAGCAGGTATTGTACCTATTTAATTTATTGATAAAATTTTCCAATCCGTGGGCTAACATGTTGAAAAAAAAAAAAATATTGTACTTACCTTGCAGTAGTATAGCAATACCTTCCAGAGTAATGTTATGTTTAAATGGTACAACCCGTGAACAGTTGTAAAATTATTAAAAGACAGTCACCAAGATTAAGGTAATACCCAACCAATTCTGATATCTATACCCGGGGTTATAAATAGTTTTGAATCAGTAAAAGTGAATAGACTTGTATATAAATTCTAATTAAAATAATTTGACGTAGTTTTTCTGAACATTTGTACTTTGGAAAATAATAGAAATTAATTTTAAATAATTCAGTTTGTAATATATGTTTAAGTATAGCTTTAAAAGATTGCCTATTTAACAGCCAGGGAGTCTTTAACCCTAGAGAAAGAGATTTGTTTGAATAATTTATATGTCAGTATTAATTTTATGTTAAATACATCCAGAGGAGATGATAAAAAATTGTAAAGATAATTTCATTTTAAGTTAATTCTCACAAGAGAAATGTTGTACCACAATAAGTAACTAAAATACATTGATTAAACATAGAGTTTTGTTAAACGAAAAGGAGTCAGTTATTTATGGTTTTAACATTATGAAATCGGCGCCGCAATGTGTGGCATCTTTCATGGGCAATAAATATAAAATTAGGACAATTTAATTTGAAAAGAAAGGGATAGGCCCTATGTAAAAAAATAATATAATAAATTTAAAAAAGAATTATAATATGTATTTTGTAAATATTATATGTACTGTATTTCTAATATGTTTTATTTACTTAATTTGGTATAAAATACATTTGAGTATTATTTTCCTGTAACGTCGAAATTGTGTTAATAGTTAAACATTAATTTCTTTAAAATTATTCAATATAATTAAATGAAATTTACCATACGTATAAATAAAATAGTTATAAGTATTTTGAAACAATTGCAGTTAAATATGATAAAATTTGCTTATTTTATTTGTAAATAAGCAGTACCAGAAACTGGCACATACTTTCTCACAAACATATTTAAATTATTAAACAGATTCACAGTGACTTCATAAGTGTATTAAAGAAGGAGAGGGGATACATTAAAGTAGGAGAGTAACTAATAAATATTATTATTGTTAGCTAGAGAAAACTATTCAATTGATTTCGAACAAATTTGCACCAAACATGTCAATTAGGCATGTAGAGGCCTTTTTTCGTGCATCTACTTCAAGACCACCTATTAGGAACGCGCATCTAACACGCTTACAAGGTAGTGTCGATGTCACCTTTTTAAAGCAGCATAAATTGCAGTGTTGACAAATTAGGGCTTTTAACATGGGGAAAACTCTAAACAATTATTAAATTAAATTCACATAAATAAAGTCTATCTCTTACAAAAGTTTATTTTCTAAAACCAATTAAATTTATGAAGTAAAAATTAAATTTATTGTTAATAGCTAAGGAAAATTCACAGATTCTTCATGTATTGAGAGCATTATAATTTGTATAAATTGTGTATGTAAATAGTTTGATGATTTTGCTTTCAGTAAATTTTTTATTTTTCATTTTACATCGAACAATTCTTTCATTTGGCATACTTCTGAACTGACCATAATTAGTTTTTAAGGTGTGTTAAATTTAAGTAACAGTGAACACTCGATATAGGAAAGGTTTCCGTTCTCCGAAAGGCACGACTCCCGAGCAGGGTTTAGTCTCTACAATATTTAAAGTAAAAATAAATTCCTTAGCAAAAAACTTAAGGGTTATTATCGTAGGCCGAGCAACAGGCACAGTAATCATCCTTGTAAAGGCATATCCAACTCAGTTCCCATCAGGTAGAGCTAGCCTGGTGTTAGCAAATTCCATTTCACGAAGTGTGAAAAATTTATTTAAATAATTTCAAGAAGTCAGATGGGGCGAGTTGGCTAGGTCGATGCAATATGTAGGATAGAATTATACTTAACAAATGCTGTGTTGTCAATTTCATTGCCAGTATATGTTTATTATTGTATACATAACTATTACATTTACAGTTTTTATGTGAAATAAGGGTGTGTTTATTAAAACTCATACATTAACCCTTACATTCTAAATAACTCGAATACCCCGAAACTCGACACCTTCATAGTCCTCATTGTTAGGTGAAAAACTTGAATATTTCCCTAAAGGCGTATGAACAACAAGGTTTAAGGTTATTAAACCTTCAGATAGGCTAGTTAAAAGACTCAATTCCGCCTACATCTAATTTAATCTGCATAAGTACCAACGTAAAACAATTTAAGTTCATCAAAATATACTATAGTTCATGTAATTTTAAGTTTAAAACATAAAAGTTCGCCTAAAAGCTATAAAAAACTGTCGTGACCAAGTGTTTAAAATATACACACATTAGAATACATATTGTCTTTAATTACAAAAATATAAACTTGAATGGTTGTAAGTAACAAAAATTTAAAAAGTCCTGAACATTGTTGTAATAGAAAACAGCTGATTATAGGAAATAGTAGATACAACACATCTGAATATAAGCATAGATCATAACATTCTCCCTCGCTTATTTGGAAGAAAAATACAACTACTTTGAAAGAATATAGTCTTTAAACCAAGGCGGCTGTCGCCGTTCTCGAACTGGTCTTGGGGAGCGGTCGGATAGATTTACTTCTAGAGGCTGGTCTGCTTCTATATGTTCGGGATGTGCTGGAGGTTTGTTCGGAATCCTTGGTACATCATAAGATCGTTCAGGTTCAAATGATACTGTCTTTTTTTTTATAACTAGAGTTTGTCTGAGCTGGTTGATGTGTCTTTTCATATTTCTTCCACTGTCTAGTGGCACGATGTAGTGTCTTTTACCTAGCTTCTTCTTTATCAGTCCAAACTGCCATACTTGTCTGTTGTTGCTGAATATTTGAACTTGTACTCTCTCCCCTTCTTGAATTGAACGGACGGGTTTTGAAACTGGTAGGTAGCTTATTTTGGGGCTTTGGTAAGGGAAAATTGCATCTAGTCGGATTCTTAGTTTTCTGTTTAGGTACAATTCAGCAGGTGTCTGGTTACTAGCTAATGGAGTAGCTCTGTAGCGGAATAAGATTCTTCGCACTTTTTCAGTCAGTGTTCCGGGTTCTTCATAAGCTGATTTCAGTTTGTTTTTTAAAGTTTGGACGTTGCGTTCGGCAAGACCATTCGTTGCTGGATGTCCAGGGGCAATAAACTTTTGGAAAATTCCGTTATTCTTGGAATAAGTTCTGAACTCTTCACTCGTAAAGATCGTTGCGTTGTCTGAAACACATTCTTTTGGATATCTATGTGTTGTGAATATCTTGTTCAGGAGCTTGATTGTGTTTGAAGATGTGGGTGCTTCCTTCAAAACTTTGATTTCAGCCCATTTCGATTTTGCGTCAATACAAACAAGAAAATAGTGATTTTCAAAAGGGCCTGCGTAGTCTATGTGTATTCGGTCCCAATTGTTTTCAGGTAGGTTCCATGGATGTACTGGTACTTTAGGAGGGCTTGATTTCACTAGTGCACAACTTTTACACTCCTTTACAAGTCTTTCAATTTCTCCATCAATTCCTGGCCAATAAACGTAGCGTCGAGCTAGTTGTTTCATCTTAGTTATACCCAAGTGGGTTTCATGAAGTTCACTGAGAACTTCAGAGCGTAAAGTTGGCGGAATTACTATTCTATCTTTTCGAAACAAAATACCATCAAGTAAGGTGTATTCTGAGTCTATACAGTTGTTTTTCAGGTTTTGGCATATTTCATTCATATCCTTGTCTTTTGCAGTTTCTTCTTTGATTGTATTTGAGGTTATTTGATAGTTTGATATTTGAAAAATTGATTGAAAATATATCTGGTTTACCTCTTCTCCAACTTGTTGATCTATTGAATTACTGCATGACTTTTACTGGAGCTCGTGACAAACAATCCACATTTTGATTATCACTTCCTTTCTTGAAGCGGACGATGTAGTCAAATCCTGAGAGAAATGAAGCGTAGCGCAGTAGGCGAGCTGAAGTCATTTGTGGTAAGGCTTTGTTTTGGTGGAAAATCCGCGTCAGTGGCTCGTTGTCTGTAACTAGGATGAATTTCTTGCCAATTAGATAGTTGTAAAAATGGTTCACACCAAAAATGATTGCCAATGCCTCTCGATCAAGTTGACTGTAGTTCATTTCACTTGTATTAAGAGAGCGGGAAGCGTAAGCTATTGGTCGCTCAACACCTTCAACTTCATGACTTAGTACAGCAGCAACACCTGTAGGACTTGCATCAGTAGTCATGATGAGGGGTAGATTAAGGTCAAATGGAATGATCACTCGATTGCTGCAGAGTTCTGATTTGAGTTTGAGAAATGCTGATTCACAAGTAGCTGTCCATATCCATGGTTCTGATTTTTTGAGTAGACATCTGAGTGGAAAAGTCATTGTAGAAAAATCAGGAACAAACCTTGAGTAATAGGTTACTAAACCTAAAAATCTTTTGAGTTCTTCAACATTGTGTGGGCGTGACATGTTTTCAATTGCTTGAATTTTGATTGGAGATTTACTGATTTTGTTATATTGAACAACATGACCAAGATATTCCACCTTTTCAGTCATAAATGTACATTTGTTTCGGTTGACATGTAGGTCATAGTCAGATAGTCGTTGAAGACATGCTCGAAGGTTTTGTATGCACTCATCGAATGTATTTCCATGAACGATGATATCATCAAAGTATGCTTCCGTTTTCTGTAGGCCCATAATAACTTGAGAAATGATACGGTTGAATTCAGCTGGAGCCATTTTTATCCCAAAACTGAGCCTGTGAATCCT
Source organism: Philaenus spumarius (assembly GCA_018207615.1). Lineage (NCBI taxonomy): Eukaryota > Metazoa > Arthropoda > Insecta > Hemiptera > Aphrophoridae > Philaenus > Philaenus spumarius. The sequence goes on along the minus strand of JAGFPH010000442.1, from coordinate 453,766 downwards.
GTATGTACCTCTGTGTGTCGAAATTGTTTGAATCTTACTACTGTCTTCATCAACTTGAATATGTAAATAAGCTTTAAATAGATCAAGCTTACAAAAGTACTTGGAATTCCGAAGACTGTTGAGTACATCATCGATGTGACGTATGGGGTAGTTTGCTTGTACCAACCTGTCGTTAACCCCACATTTGTAGTCAACGCACAGGCGGATCCCACCGTTAGGTTTAGGAATAACAACCAGAGGTGATCCCCAATCCGATGCTGTAACTTTCGATATGATTCCTTCTGCTTCAAGTGTATCCAATTCACTTTCTACTTGTTCTCGCAGGGCATATGGAACATCTCTTTCCTGTGTAAAGATTGGTTTCGCATTGTTACGTAGTTATAAGGATACTTTGAAATTTGGGACGCAACCTACTTTTTCTTCGAAAATTGGAGCGAAATTGCTTAGAACTTCGTTTACTGATTCTATGCTGTGAATAGGAAAGTGATTTGAAGGTTGCTTGAACATTTCGTCATGTACATGACGAAGCTCGATTTCTAATCCTCGAATCCACTGTCTGCCTAAAAGAGCATCGTGTCCTGCAGGTACAATGTGTAGTTCACCATTGTAAGTAACAGTCACAGATACCTTTCCGACAGGCTTAATTATGTTACCTGTGTAAGATCGAAAACAAACGTTGGAACTTTCTATGGATAAACCTAGCTTTAGTTTGTTGTAATCACTTTCTGAGAGTAGTGAAAACTTTGCACCGGAATCCACTTCAAAACGTTGGTTCCTGCCATTTAATTTAACATCAATCAAGTATTTGTCAAGTTCAGGAGTAATTTCAAATAAGTCGATAATGTCATGATTCACGTGATGAATGCCATAGGTTGGGTCTGGGATAGTTTGATCGAACCGTAAAGTTTGACTTTCAGTAGGCCTATTGAAACATGGTTCAACTGAATCTACTTTTGAGTTTTTGAGCAGCGATTGTATACAAACTCTTGATACATGTCCTTTCCTTTTACATATGTTGCATGAGAGCTTATTGAAGTCTAGTTTACATATACTTGCTTTGTGATTGTTGTTACCACATCGTAAACATAGGTTTTCAATTCCCAAAGCCTTGAAGTCAACGTATCGTTTTCTGGTATTGGATCTAGGCCTATTGTCAGTAGATCTGCTTACTGAGTTGAATCGTCTGTTTCCTCTTGAACGAGCTCTGAAATTTCTCGAACTGCTGGAAATGGCATTAGTAGTCTCGCTAAAAGTGAAACTGTTTGAACTTGATGTCTGATTGGGCTTAGGAAGTTCTTTGCTATCAATTTTTGATGCTTCTAGAGCAATCGCCTTGTTAAGTATATCATTGAAACTAAAAAGATTAGATTGTAAAATTTGTTCTTTAAGCCAATCGTCTCGAAGACCACGAATGAACTGGGCTCGTAAAAATACATCTGAGATTGAATTTGTTTTGCCACATTCGCATTTTACTGTAAATTCACAGTCGGCTAAGTCTCGTTGAAGTGAGGCTACAAAATCCGAAATTGACTGGCCATTCTTTTGATAAATGTTTAGAAAGTAGTGTTGAGAAACAACTAAATTTTTCTTGGGAACAAGCATCTGTGTTAGAACCTTGATAAGATCATCTTAAGTTAAGTTTTTGATTGGTTTCTCTGGGCCTAGAAAAGCTGATAGGGCATTGTAATGTACTGACCCAATAGATACACACAACAGTTGAGCAATACTTTCCTTTTTAGTTAACCCTTTCATTGTATAGTAATTTTCAAAACGTTCTATGTAATTAGAAAAATTTTCATGTTTAGGTTCAAAATGTTCAAATAGAGAAATGTTTATAAGACTTACCGATCCTTCAGGTTTTTCTTGCTTTGCATGTTGTTGAAACTGTTGTTGCTGTTGTTTTTGAAAAACTGCTAAGAACTCTTTGAATTGCTTAGCATCCATTTTGACCTCGTCGTGTTTACCTCGTCACCAAAAAGTGTCGTGACCAAGTGTTTAAAATATACACACATTAGAATACATATTGTCTTTAATTACAAAAATATAAACTTGAATGGTTGTAAGTAACAAAAACTTAAAAAGTCCTGAACATTGTTGTAATAGAAAACAGCTGATTATAGGAAATAGTAGCTACAACACATCTGAATATAAGCATAGATCACATGGGCGGATCCAGCCGGTTTTCAAGGAGGAGGCTGTCTCCTATCTGGGGGGGGGGGGGGGGGGGAAAGCATTTTTTTTTGGAATATAGTTCTTGAAAACGTCTTTTTAGACTATTTCACGATCACCCATTTTGAATAGGAATTAAGGATTACATGCTTTACCCCAAAATAAAGTTTTATTATAACAAATTGTAGAGAATAAACCATAGAATTGAACTGTATACTTGAAAATTTTAAATAGATTTATTCTAAAACCTTATTTCACTAAATTACAACAACTAATCAAAATTCTTACAAACGTATAGTACCTATATAGTTCCAGCCAGACAGGAAAAGGTAACGGCTAACGCGCCTAGGGCGTTGAAAATGTACATATTTCACAGAAATACCAAATACCCGAATAGTTCGGAACAGTAGGCCTCGCTCGTTGAAATAACAAATGTAGTTTTAAGCTCAGGTTAAAAATAGTGTGCCTGTAAGGAAGTAAGCACAAGGTTTGGCCAGCGAAACATTATGTTGCAATTCCCGCGATTCCGGGATTTCTAGTTCTCGTTTTTTTTCTTTTCTTGAGCTTTAACTGCTAAAGATTTTCTTTTAGAGGCATTGTGTTTTATATAGGTTAATAATGCGTA
>JAGFPH010000442.1:419088-449093 GCA_018207615.1 Philaenus spumarius | reverse complement strand
CCCCCACAGCCCCCCCCCCTGGATCCGCCAGTGATAGATCATAACAAAAACCAAAACAAGTTTGAACAACAAAGTATAAAACGTTAAATGATTATTAAAATCTGCTTCTACCTAAATTGGATGAATATGAATTTAAAAATGTATGCGTTTTAATCAAAAATCGACATACTAATAGTTAAAGCAATTTTAGGTGAAATAAAACATAAGTTCCTGTAAACGGTTACAAACAAACTTATGCATACACCTTTATTTATTTGAAATGCTGCTTAGTCCTTTTTTATTTTTTATTTCGTGCGTTGTTAAAAAACTATATTATATAATTTTGGTGAAGCAAACAAAAATCATGATGTTTTAATTTGTAGTATGTACTACATATTATATGAAAGCTTAAAGTTTTGGCTAGATTTTCCAACTTAGCTTACTAGTTACATACCTAATTTTTTGCAAGTGCTAAGACTAAAAGTTTTTGATTAGTTTCTAGGTATTTATCAGATCCAATGGAGAAAATATAAACAAAATTTCTTTTAAAAAACTTATATTTTTTAGTACAGTACATAAAATTAATTTAGTAATGGAACATTATACCCTATTAAATAAAAAAATATACTAAATCAATTTGTTAACAAAATGTTAAGTACATTTATTCATTTAACTTATTTTTATAAGAATAAAAGGAATTAATATAAATTAAAGTTGTGACTTTATCAGTGGCATAACTACAGATGTGGGGTTTAAAAAGAACCAATTCAGAAATATATACACAGATAAAATATTTTGAATCATTACATTCTAATCCTATTCATTCCAAGAAAATTTTTGATTTTAAATACTAATTATTAGGTAATATTGTAAACATAGCTATTCAAACTGACCCAATGTGGAACATACATGGACGTATGTTCCAGTTAAAATACTACAAAAAGTTATTAATGTAAGTGCTGATAGTAGGTTGATTCTAACAGTTATCAAGTTACAGGATGTGCTGACTGATTGGGCTTACAGCTCACTTATCAGCAGTTTGAGATGAGATTAGGCATACCAGAGTGTGAAATAAATAAACAGGTGTGGAAAATATAATGTTGAAAGGAGAAATTGAGATTGAATAATTAAGAAAAGAGGGATAAAATAAAAAGTTACTGAAGAAGATAAAATCACACCTCTGGTAAAGACAATGTCCTCAACTTTACATGCTCATCCCCTTGTAAAGTAGTTATGTCACTGATTTTGCCTAATTATCTACATTAGTAAAAAGAAAAGAAACTTTAAAGTTCAGTTGACAGCCTACATTGTCTGTATACATTACTTAACCAGGTCTAGTATGTTGCAAGACAGGGCACTAACATAATAAGGTTGAGTTCAAATTAAAAGACAATATGGATAAACACATGTGACTTTACTATATTACAAAAGGTCATTTACATTAAGGCATTAAGGTATGGATTTTATTGTATAATATAAATAAGAATCCTACTAATTAAACATTAAAGAAACAATAATTACATAATTACATAAAATTACACTAAAAACCACAAATTGTACAAATAAACAATATATGAACGGTAAATCAAACAGATAATATAATCAATGATTGAATGAAACCCCGAACCACAAACAGAAGGAACAAAAAACAGTAACAAAACAATTTAATGAAAAGTTATGTTTAATGTACTACCCTAATGCACATTTCAATGACATAGTCATCATCCTCAGAGGTCTTTAACACTACTGAACTAAACTAGGATATACTCTGTCCTCCTCACTGTTTTCGCCCAATCACAAAGCATCTAGGTGGGGAGTAGGAGGAGAGACGTTTACCATTAAAAGCATTAATAAATACAAATTAAAATAATAAAAAATATAAATCTTTTTAACAATTAATAAAATAAACTTAAATATAATAAAATGATTTAAATTACAATAAAAAGATGATGACTATGTCATTGAAATGTGCATTAGGGTAGTACATTAAACATAAGTTATTGTTTTTTTGTTCCTTCTATTTGTGGTTCGGGGTTTCATTCTATCATTGTGAATTTGTTGCCAAAGTGCTCTTCAACCTTTGTAGATAATATGATATTGATTAACTATATCATAAATAATATAATTTACAGTAACTATTAAAACATATTTATAAGACCAATTTCACAATCATTTCCATAAAGTTTATTTATACATAATTTATTTACTTTTACAATACTCTGTACTGTGGAGGGACATGTTATAGTGGTACAAGTAAACAAAGTATTATCTAGTCTGGAAAGGAATATACCTGACTATTGGTGCAATCCACATCGCTACTTATGTTGCTTTGTATGACTACAATAAAGAGTCAACGAGGTACAATCAGTTGCAAGACTAGGCCTAATATAAGGTTGAGTTGGCACTAAATGACTTAATATTAATTAATACATATGACTTTACTACATTAAAAAAGGTAGTTTACATTCAAATATGGATTTTATTTTATAATATAAATAACAATCCTACAACTAAATACTAAACCAACAATACAATTCATAAAATTACACTAAAAACCACAAGATATGCAAATAAAAGTAATGCGAATGGTAAATCAAATATATTACATAATACTGTTTTATTTATATCATAAATAATATATTTTACAGTAACTATCAAAACTAATTAAACATATTTATACGGCCAATTTTATAATCATTTTCACAAAGTATGTAAACATTATTTATTTACTTTTATAGTACTAATGCATTGTGGAGGGAGTACAAAATAGTTCCTGCAGACATGCTTAGGTTCCTTTCACAAATAAATGAGACATAAGTTCAAATTCCACATTTACAAACAAAATTCAACTAACGAAATACTTTTTCCTCCATCGCAAAAGACATTCAAGTTAACCACAAAAAAATATAATTCCTAGTGGTTATCCACAAAATTTAAGTTTAACAAAAACCAAAATGTTTAAAAAGTAAAAAATAATAATAATAAAACCAGTTTCATAAAAATTCAAATGTGGTCCTTAACGACTTCAAAATTACTTACTTCATGTTTTCAAATTTTTACTTTCTCCCCCTTATACGTAGTAAGTATTGTTTTCGTCCAAATTTTTGAATTTGAATTTTTATTGGAATTATCTGTTTTGGTGCTCTCTAAATCCAAAAAAGTGTTTTTTTGTGATGTCTGTTAGGATGTGTACAGAGCTGGAGACCATACCAACGGTCCAATTTTGATGAAATTTGGTATGTAGGTGTAGTACTGGAATATCTCCGTAAATGTCTTTTATGATCTGTTGCATCGTGTGAGCTACCAAATTTTCTCCTGATTTCTAGCGGTAAAACAGGTTTATGTTAAAAGGTAAAAAGAGTTTAATATACAGTATTTTGTAATTCAGGGCTAAACAGTGGTAGGAAGCTTACAAAATAAAAAGCAGCCAATGTGGGGTGTTAAATAAATTAACACCACAAATGACAGCCCTTAGCTCTATAACGGCTGCGTTTAGAGAAAAAGTGTCATAAAATAATATGTTCTACTAAAAAATGCAACAAAAATATGGTGTTTGTATTTAATAAATTAAAGATGGCGGCCATATTGGAAAAATGACGAAGATTAAAAATACGGTAACACCGTAATTTTAATGTACTTATAAATACAGGGAAGGTTCCCAATTTCAAGTTTTTCGAGAAACTGATAGTTTCCGAGATCCCAATAGTGGTCATTTTGAGTTGATCACCAAGTGTATAGTACTATTAAAGAAATAAAATAAAGTTTACAGTGTAACATTACAAAAATGAAATTTAAACAAAACCTTAACAATTGTTCTTGTTAAAGATTGATAAATATACCTGTTTTGGGTTAAAGCTTCCATAATTATTTTGTTTAATTTTTATAGTTCAAAATTTCCAAGGTAAGCCTAGAAATGTAAACTATACAATAATGCTTAATTCACAAGTAAAAGATTCACTCAATCAGGTAAGTAGTTTTTGAATGAAACAAACATACAAAATACAAAATGAAGTAATACAAAATGAACTTACTATGCTTGCTATGCATGAACAAAGCATGCTACATCCCATATATTCCAATAATCAGAACTTTAAAATTATCTTACTATTAATTTTAGTAAACTAAAAATTATTGTTTAAGGCAAAATTGAATTCAGATAAGGAACAATTATTGTAAATATTTGCTCTCCTACAGGCACAGTATAAAATTGAAACAAATAAGTTTTTACTGATTTACATTACAATAGAACCCCTCTTAACCGGTCAGGTCAGGGGGCCGAGACCCTGGCCGGTTACTTGTTTGGCTAATTGATCCGAAGTTCCCGTAAAAAATAGATTTTTGTTAAAAAATAACCTACATATTTCATAAATAAACAAGCAAATAAGACGTTATTGCAACCTATTTTATTGTATATACCACATACATTAAACCAACAAATTAAAAATTTTAAACTTTGAAAACTGAATTTACATATACTGTATCATTGAAAAAAAAAAACAGTTATCTTTCAAAGATTTTTTTAAAGCTAAGTCTCTCCACTTTCGTACATTCATCTCGTCTAATGCCGTTGAATCTTTTTGCTGCTCAACATATTACGCAATATATGTTCAAAACATTACATATTTTTCTCCCACAAAATTCAGTAAAGGTTCCAACAAATCAACAGATGAAGAAAAAGAAACAACAGATGATTCTAAAAAAAAAAATACAGTTGCCGCGGAAGCAAGAGGGGAATCAAACTCACACTTCCCCTCCCCTGTTCTGCCTGCCACAACACTAACACATTGCACACCTAAAGTTGCGTCATCTAGTTATATTTTCCAGGAAATGTCCGTCAAACAATCAATGTTTGATACTTCGGCCAGTTACAGTAATATAATATGTAAGAGAAAAAAAACTCCGTTGTTAGATGAGATAGGCCGGTTAATCCGAGGACCGGTTGATCCGAGGCCGGTTAAGAAGGGTTCTACTCTACTATTGTAACATAACCTTAGTTAGTTGGCTTTGTTCATTGGTTTCATAGCTAGGTGATTACAATAATTACGTATACGAGATATGCCTATTAAATAACAAGACTGTGGAACAGGTTATAAGTGCATGCGTGGTGACCTTAAACATGTCTGAATTCGCATTACAAACAGCAATACTCTGTAACTTCTACTTGATTGTTGTACATCAAAAATTAGTTCGGATGCGTTGTACCGGTTAAAAGGTAGAATGTGTAAGTTTAAAATGTTTAGCTAAACAAAACGGCAACAGAATGTTTTTAAATGCTCACCACAGCCTATGAAAATGACTACCTGTCTAGTCATGTGATTGAGTGGCTCAAAAAATTCAGATAGGGACGTGAGAATGTCGTGATCTTGAGAATGTCAGTTTTAAGAACCGAAGAAATAATTAGATTGTTTAAAAAAATCTACCGACAGTGTTAGAACACCTGAATCTGCTGACATTGACAAAGACACTGCGTGGAAAATTTTGTGTAAAGATCTTAACATAACAAAAGTTTGTGCAAAGGCAGTCAAAAGGGTTCTCAAACCAGAGCAAATAAGAATGTTGTAAGGAATGTTCTGTCGAGATTCTGGAGCATCTTGCCGCAGATCCTAATTTGTTTCAAACGGTAATCTTTTTGTCAGAAACTTTATAAACTTAACACAAAACCTGGATCTTCCGGTATGATTCTCAGACCAAAAGTTAGTCAATGCACTGGAAAACAAAGTCATCACCACGAATGGCAAAGGCAAGTTAAAATTCAAATTCATACTCGTATTTTTCTATATCAAGTGTGTAATTTTGGAAGAATGGTTTAGAGAAGGCTCAAAGTTAACCAGCATTATTATATGGAAGTTTTGATAAAGCTAAAAGAAATAGTCAGGAAAAACTGCCACAATCGTGAAAAAATGGTTGAATTCTTCACACAGGTCTTTTTGGCCGAAAAGAGCATTACTACATTTAATCGAGCTCCATATTCACCCGATTCAGCACCGTGCAAGTTTGATCTTTCTCAAAAGTTAAATCAGTGCTTAAAAGGTTATTTATATCAATAACAAATATTCTGTTTCATGCCTCAGTCAACTGAAACTTCACTACTTTAAGCTATAGATAAAAATACGTGTTCGCTGCTCTCTTCTTTCCTACAAAATGATGTACCTAACCTTTCTAAGGAAAGGTGACTCAGTTTTGTTCCAAAAATAATCCCAAAACAAAACATACACAAAAACAAAAGTGTACCGTATTGAAACACAAGCAGGCGGTGGATGTGTTGAAACGGCTGACAGAAATTGATTTTATCCAAGCCTTTGAACAGTGGTAAACAACACTGCAACAAGGTAATAGTGCAAATGGGGAATATTTTGAAGGAGAAAAGCATTAAAATTGTAATACATAAAAATAAAATTGAGTTATTTAATCAGTCTTGTTATTTAATAGACATTCCTTATATATTATTACCTAACTAAATTATATTATTTATACTAGTGTTATGATTATTAAATTATGTATTATAATAGTATACAATTATTTATTACGCTATATGAATTAATTATAAGTATTACTATCACTAGAGAATGATGTAAATGCAAAGTACAAGGCACAATGTATAAGTACTATACATCTCTTCATAAATAATAACATAGACTACATATTTTCAACTTAGTGTAAAGTTTTGGTAAACTGAAATTTTCCTATTTTTATTTTTACCACAAAATTCATATAAAAACAATACAGTTTATCTACTGTGACTTTTTTGAACATGTAGACAACCAACACTAGAGTTTCAGTCAGTGGAGGTTGATTAATAAAATGGTAATTCAATGTCTTATCTATATATTTAAAACCATAAGGAAAACACATTTGGACAGTTCGTCTGAGACTTCTACTGGGCCAATTTGCATGCGGGTTTTACCAAAACAAAGGTTTTTGGTCCTATATTAGCAGGTTTTATTTGTATTTTGAAAATATTTACATTAAATGGGTCAAAAATGGAAAATATACTTTTCTTATGGAGATTTAACATGGGAGAAAAAGTCAACTTTTTAAATCCTTTGGGCAGTTCGTCTGAAACTTCCACTGTACCGATTTACGGATTAATGTTCTACAACTTTTAGGGAGGGAGGTATTGATAAAATTTGATATTGGAAAGTTACAGCACATTGAAAATGGGTAAAACACAGTTTTTGGCAAAGTTGGAAAAATTTGCTGTTTTTTGAATCCCCATAAAAATCTAACTACTTTACCAATTTTGCACTTTGTTTTTAATCGACGAGAAATTTTGTAATCTTTAATTTACTAAAGTACTATTCTTTACAAAATATGCATCGTTATCAACGATGTACATATTAAGGTTATCTTACTTTCATATAGGTCGGGGCATCGGGCAATGCAATTAAAATGGAAAAACCAAAACACTTCACTTATCTTTGTTGATTAAACAGTCCAAAAACCCAGAACAGTCCAAACACCCAGAACAGACCAGTCATAGGCTATTTCGTTTGTAACTAAATGCACCAAGGCTACAATACAAGTCAATCATTTACATGATTTTTTCACGGGATCTTACTACAAGTTATCTGAATTTCTAAAATTTAAAAATCTGCATTTCCAAACCTTTGCAAAGATTTTATTTTACAGTTCTTCAATCAGCTGATTGTAAAGAAACAAGGTATTTTGTCAAACAACAGAAGAAGAGCAAACGCTCAAGAAGCATTTGTTTTATCATGGCCAGTACCTAAAAATGTATACAATTATTAGGTGTTATCCTTTAAATGGAAAGAAAAAATAAATAAGTTCGTCGGGCAACAACTATCTATATATTTTAAGTTAGGCCTAGACTGAAACAAAATAAATAATTAATGTTTATTGTTGATTATTCAGTAATATAATCAGCTGTAGTCTCTAATATTTACATTAACAGTTTATTTCAAATTGTAGACCTGAGCCTTGCTGACTACACAACAGGTTCCAAGAGGAAGGGGGGGGGGGGGGGGGGGGGGGGCGGAGCACGCAGGGGTCTCTCCTAGTTTGGTATTATGGTACATGATTATCTATATAGTTAAACTCTTCATACGTGCAAAGTATTTATCTTTACCAAAACCTAACAAATTCTGAAGTGTCAGCCTCATTATATTACATGTTGTGGTGAAATTTTACTTCCAATACATGATGTGTTATATAGCCGTACCAATTGCTACTAATTACAATAAAAATATGATATATTTATAAACTACTACCATACTTGCCTGAGCAATCTTATAAATACCGTAGTCAATAATTGTCAGCTGTTTCACCTATCTGTCAGGCAGCATCAGAACATTTCAACACTTATTCACATTGCACTAATGTATTACACTAATGGAAATCCTGCACTTATGCGATAATGGACACAAATTGTTTTCTAGTAATTTCAGGAAGGACAAAGGAAACTTACTGAACGACCAAACACAATTTCAAGTCAAATTAATCTTTGATCTGATAGATATCTCTGCCTATAGCCACCAAACCATCAACCTGATACAATCAGTTGTTCAGTTGGAAGAAAACAAAAGTGGACAGTTACGCACTGTGACATTAAATATTATTAAACAAATAAAAGAGCACTGTGGCAACAAAATCACACTGATTTAAATAAAAACCCGAACCACAAAACAAGGAGCAAAAACTATAACTAAACAACTAAATTGTAAGTTAAGTTAACATAGTTAACATAGTTAACTAGATAATTAGTTTTGTGGTTCGGGTTTTTATTTAAATCAGTGTGATTAAATATTATGTGTGTTTAAAAAAAATACCTTTTAATCTATTGTCTAATTGTATTTTTATAACAAAATTTTAATTAATCTAATTTGAATAAGTGTTTAAACGCTCTGCTTCTGTAAAATGTATTTGTGACAATAAAGGAATTTGAATTCGGATGATGCCTGACAGATAGGTGAAACTGCTGTCAACTTTTGACTATTTATAGGATTTTCAGGCAAATAATAGTTTATAAATATATAACATTTTACATGTTGTGGTGACATTTTACATATTGGTGGTTTTAAGAAAACCCAAATAATGTAGAACGAATGGATATTTTTAAACTGTATTTAATGTACCTTTCCAAAAATGTAAAATGAGAACAAATACTAACTTGTTTAACTCATTGAGTATGGTAATGTTAAATAGTTCTTTTAAACTTTGCCATTTAACATTTTGTATGAACCAATTGTTGTAACCTTTGCTCTAGTAAACTCCAGCTCGCTATAGAATAATAGATGAATGAGTCAGGAGATGGCTAAATTGAAAACAACAATGGGACCCCTTCAAATGTTTCAACATCTTTCAAAAACTGTACAAAATAAAGCAGCTAAAATGATAAGAAACAACTGGTTCAAAAGGTGGAGATCAGAAAGTACAAGCATATAGCTTATACTCGTGGATCTGGGATGAGTTGAGATCTATCGTTACTTTTGGTGCAAGAGCGAGCAATAGACACATTGTTGCTGGATTGATTTTTAGCCCATTCACTTGAATGATTTTCCAGCTTTTTTGGCTTGTCAATAAGGTGAAGAAACACTGGAGCAAAAACTGCTTCGATTCCCATCTGTAAATCCTATTAGAGATTTTTTGCTGGACAAGGAAAAAGAGCTAAAAATATTCTCAGAAACTGGACAGTTGTTGCTGGCCACAATGAGAAATCGGTGTCACTTGACATTTTGTATTACAGTTTGAAATGATAAACATATCTATCTATGAAAGTACATATATTTTTCTGCATCTTTGTAGTGAATATGGTAGACAGATAATTTCATCACACACTGTTATTAAAGCGTGCTAACTAACCCAAATATATTCCAATAATCAAAATTCATAAAATATTTTACAAAAATTATTGGGGATCAAAGTTTGGTACTCCAAAAGAATAAATGTTTTACAATTATGTTGTGAGAAGAGTTGTTTAAAAGGAATTTCAGGATATCAAAACTATTGCTTCAAGAATTTTGTGATAGATAGTTTTCTCAAAAACTTTGCTCAATCTTGCAGTGTATCAAATCACCAAACCAAAATTTTTCGTGCAAGGTTATTGTTATCAGCACTGCGTTAAGAATTTACTAAACACGTTGTGACATAAGAAAGAAGAGTCACAGACATGACTAATCTATAACAGTTATGAATCAAATGGATTTAACCATAACTAATTCATGAAGTAAGCAGATAATAAATGCAAATATGGAGAGTTTACTGCAAGTATAAATTTACGTGTGATATAAAATGTTGTAAAACGTTACAATAATTGTAACAACAGAAAACAATGTATTTCACACAAATCGCAGGACATTTTTCATAGAGTTTAAAATTCAATAATAAATAATAATAATAGTACTAAAGCTTTTTCTAGATTCCATTAAATCAAGATAAAGCTTGTACCTTCACATCGTAACAAACATTACCCGTTATTGGGCTCTATATTGATACCTCGTAAACTAAACATTATAACATTAACAAAGTATTCTTGATAAAATGATCACCAATTACAATAGTTCTTTCAAAAACCAAACAATCAATTATAACTAAAAAACCTTAATGACTATTGGAAAAAAATGTATATACAAACTCAAAAACATTTTACAAACATCAGGCTTAACTTAACTAAAAACATTTAATTTTTACTTTTGAAAAAAATAATAATACAAAATATAAAATATATAGCATCAGGCTTAGTGTATTATGTTTATGTTTTTCTGCAGGATAGTATTTAGTAGTGTTAAAACCTTCCGAGGATGATGACCATGTCATCGAAATGTACATAAGGGTAACGTATTAAACATAACAAACTTACAATTTAGTTGTTTAGTTATTGTTTTTGTTCCTTGTTTTGTGGTTCGAATTTTTATTTAAATCAGAGGATAATATCCATTGATAATAACGCTCAAGACTTGACTACTCAAGGTGTTTTATTAGCACAAAATGAACTAACAACATTCCGAACCATGGCAACTGACCTATAAATAATGGGCACCAAAATAATAGGTGATCTAGCATGATATTTACAGATTCTGACACCGTGTATTATGTTTGTGTTTTTGAAGTGTGTAAAGTGTTATATCGATTAATAATCTCAAGAAATAACCTTAAAAGTTGCTTTGTTTAAACTGCGGCAACTGACTAACAAATAGGCACAAAAATAATAAGTGATCTAGCAGACGTATACATAATCTTGCTTAGTAAACTGTTTGTGAATTTGTAATGTGTAATATTGATTGATAATCTCCAGAAGTACCTGTTGAATGTGTTTTATTTGGACCTAATGATAGTCTTAACCATGACAAATAGGCACAAAAATGGTAAGTGATTTAGCAAAGGTATGTACAAAACTTTTCTTAGTGTACCAAGTTTGTCTTTTTGTAGTGTGTAATATGTAATATCGACTGCTAATCTTAAGAAATAACATTATAATATTTTTTCTTTAGATCTATTCAACTGCAGCAACTAACCTTTGACAAATAGGTACACAAATAATAAGTGATCTTGCAAGGTGTGAACATAATTTAGCATAATATACCATACTTGTGTTTTTGTAGTATATAATGTGGGATATTGATTGATAATCTCAAGAAATACCTCATGAATATGTCTTATTTAAACCTAATGGCAGTCTTATCGGCAGCAACTAACATATGACAAATAGGTACAAAAATAATAAGTGTTCTAGCAAGGTGTGAACATATTTTGGCATAATGTACCATACTTGTGTTTTTGTAGTATATAATGTTTGATATTGATTGATAGTAACAAGAAATACCTCTTGAATATGTTTTATTTAAACTAATGGCAGTCTTATCTGCAGCAACTAACCTATGACAAATAGGTACAAAAGTAATCAGTGATCTAGCAAGGTGTATACATAATTTGGCAAAATGTACCATACTTGTGTTTTTGTAGTATATAATGTGGGATATTGGTTGATAATCTCAAGAAATACCTCTTGAATGTGTTTTATTTGGATGTTATTAATGACAGTCTGAAAAGTGGCTAGTGACATATAACAATTGAGTACTAAAGTGAAAGGTGATCTAGCATGGTGTGGCTCAATAATACTTAATACTGTATTGATATTTTATTTTATAGATCCTTGTCTTCAAAGGCTTACACAAACTGTTAATATTTTGTCATTCTATTGTCAGCTTCATTATTGGATTGAGTAAAAACTATCAATGATAAATTTGTTTTCTTATTTGATATTATTTAGATTTTTTAGATCTAAATATATAAAAACGCAAGGAATTTTATGTCTGCTATTTGAATATTTACATCTTATATTAAAGTTACCCAGTGATGTTTACGAAGGTGTAATTTGTTCATATTTATCATTAGCACAAGTTTAGGACAAACATGTATATCAAAAATAATTTATCTTTGAAACATATTTAAAAAAATGTATGTAGCGGAGACGGCCAGGGCAGTTAATTTTACAGTTTGCAAAGTAGAGGGCTGTAATAAAAAATCCCATATTTTAAAGCTACCTGCATTCAATAAGAAATACAGACAAAGTCTTTTCAGCTGAGTCTCGGGATAAAAGCCTGCAGTTTACAGGTTGAGTTGATCAAAAGTAGGTTAAACTTGACTCGACTGCATACCTTCATTTCGAAAAATGTAAAAGCAGTTGCCCAGTTATACCTAAGAGCAGAAAGGCATTGTATTGTACATGATGATATGAACTTAATTCAGGCAAAAATGTATAACATTTAAAGTAAAGGCTGTTTATAAACATGCTTATAAAAATGACAACATGCACAAATATTACAAAACAACATACACTAAACTTAACATATAAAATTCATTGTTTTTTTTTTTTTTATGTAGAAAACCATACTAAATGTAACATACTCTATAATAGAACTAATCGAATATCATCTTAAAAGTCACAAATGAAATAAATCACCGGTAGATAACAACATGCACAAGTTAAAACATAAAAGTCTATCAGGTTTCTAGGTATAAATCAGCCTTAATCAAAAAACAAATTAAGAATATTTTTTCCCACAGTTAAAATTAAACAATCAATAACCTAATTAACTTGTATAACAAGTAACTAAATTAAATGTGATAACAATTAGTAGTGATGTTTTTAAACTAGAATATTTAAATGTTATTATATATCAACGTTGCACCATTAAGGTTGTTTCTATCTTCTGTTTCCATCATCATCATCATCATCATCATCTGTGGAAACAATTAAAAGTTTGTATAGGCAAATGTTACCTCAAAGTTACAATAAAATATTTATTACATAATCAATACTGAACAAGAAGGTCTTGTTAATAAAGTGTCTGAATTTCTATCAACTGACAGGATAGATTTCTATGTCTATCTGTGTGTGAAAGGCTTTTGACAGAGTCCATCGTGATTTAACTATCAATCTTTTTAAAAAAAAAAAACACTTCTCTAGGAATAAACTGTAATATGAATTGATTAACTTGAGTGAGAGAAAAAAAAAACAGTTACGGTGTTTATTTCGGTTTGGTTCCTAGGAGTTGGGGCCAACATTATTTTTAATATATATTAATAATTGAACAAATACTTATTTGTGAAACATTGAGGTAAAAGAATAGCTTAGAGATGAACATAAATAAAACAAACATTGCACTTTTCTATTGTGATATAGTCTCCGGAACACAAAATTTTAAAACACCTCTTTTAATTTGTCTTTTAAGGGATCCACATATTGGCAATTTACACTAATACAATTTTGGATAGCTCATGTATTCATCTCTGGTGTCACTACATTAAAAAGCACTTTTTCTTAGTTACACAGTAAAATATTAACCGGCCAAAAATAAAGTCACTGCATCTTTAAAAACTAATAATGCATTACTGAAAACAGATTCTTAAGGACACAAAACAGGATTCATATACTAGATTAAACGGTTGTCTACAAATTTATTTGTGATTACTGCCCTAAATACAGGGTGATCTAAAAGTCTGGAGACACCCCTGTAACTTTTGAGTGAGTAATTGGAAAAAAAAAACTCAGGTAATGTTTACTAGGTATAAAGATGTACTTTTTTACGCATAAGACAATGTTGTTTCCATTTCCAAAAAGGGAAATTTTGGGGGAAGCTCAAAAATGTTAAATGCAAATCCTTGAATTGTGACCCCTCATTTTAAAGGTATTGGTACAAGAATGTATATGATGAAAACCAGAGGTAAATGATGATCTTATTCCTATCTAAAGTTATTTACGGTTAAAGACGAGAATGATTTAAGTCCGTCTAACTTTTTAATGAATGATTGGTAAAGAGCCAAATCCAAGAAATGTTTATTAGGTATTAGGATGTACTTTTTTTATGTATGGGGAAACTTTGCACACCTTTCAAAAATTGGAAATATTTTAGGCAGCTCAAAATTTGTATACGTTAACCCCTGTCATGTGAATTTTAAAGGTATTAACAAAAGAAAACTAACAGTGCAAATTTGAGGCCTCTATCTCAACCCTATTCATAATAGCAGCCAATAAAGTGATAAAATAAGAGCTAACAATATTTAAAAAAAGTTGTATTTAATAAAAGTTCAATACTCACAAATTCAACAATATACTACAGAAAATGTTCAAATTGCTTTCCCTCGGTGGCTTGGCAATGTGCTAGTACAGTGTAAAATGATGAACTGTCCTCTGCAACAAGTCTTGTGGCATACTTTTGGGTATCTCAAAAGATGCATATTTTTTGACTGTTGTAATTTGTAGTAGGGTTGAGATAGGAGACTCAAATTTGCATTGTTAGTTTGTTTTATTAATACAGTAACACCTTGATAATCCGGCACGCTCGGGGATCCGGTGATGCCTGATTATCGAATGTACCGGATTATCGAGGTCTTCCTTTAAAATGGTTTAAACAGGGAATAAACTATAAATAAATGCACATGTACTATATACACATATTTATTATTATTACTGGGTTGTTAAAGAGTTGTTACAACACACAAACAAAAACATTACAATACATAAAATAAAAACTGATGTAAAAATTATGTTTCTTAAAAAAAAAACATACATGTACTATATATTACAATATACATATGTATTATGATTGGGTTGTACAACATTGTTTAGTTTACACCACAAGCACTCACTGTACACAAAAAGACACGTAAATTACACGTTGAAACTACGTAACTATAACTGTGTAGAGTGATTGCCGCTAACTGATGGGCCTCAGGTAGGGTCGGCTCCATTCCCCTTTGTTGTTGGCTTCCGTTAGTCAGTAGCCTACAGTACGTGGTGGGGGTTTGCCATTTTTATTCCAGCCTGTCTCACATTCTTCGAACCCCTTTCACTTCCAAACTGTGCAAAGCGGTTTTAAATCGAATAACTATTTACAAGAAATTTGATGTATCTTTTTCCAAAGACTTCAATTTGTTCAAATAATCTTCATTAAGTGGAATACGTTCAACAAAATAATGTCAGCAACAAAAGTGTTAAACGGTCCCTTTAACCGGGAACTAACAGACAGTGTAGACCGGGCCTAAATCACTTAATAATTACAAAAACTGCCATTTTTAATGAATGCCAATTTTCAAGATGATGGATGCTGGACTATTGAGTGCCGGATTATCGAGGTCTTACTGTACCTTTAAAATGAGGGGTCACAAGGCAGGGGTTAGCGTATACAAATTTTAAACTGCCCCCAATACTTCCAATTTTCGAAACGGGGACAAAGTTCTAAGTTTCCCCATACATAAAAAAGTACATCCTAATACCTAATAAATATTCCTTGGATTTGGCTCTTCACCAATCACTTACTAAAAAGTTAGAAGTAGTTCAATCATTCTCGTCTTTAACCATAAATAACTTTAGATAGGAATAAGAGACCTCTGGTTTTCGCCATTTACATTTTTGTACCAATACCTTTAAAATGGTCACAAGGCAGGGGTTTGCATTTAAAATTTTTGAGCTGCCCCCGAAATTTCCCATTTTGGTAATGGTAAAAACGTTGTCTTATGCCTAAAAAAGTTCATCTTTATACCTAGTAAACATTACCTGAGTTTGGTTTTTTCCAATTACTCACTCAAAAGTTACAGAGGTGTCTCCAGACTTTTATTCACTCTGTGTAATATTGGACAGACAAGCCGTTTGTTTGACAAGAGATTTAAGAAACATCTGAATAAACTGAACTTTCTTCTTCTTTTTTTCTTAGTTAATGAGTTTCCCGCTAATCTCTCGATGTCTTAAAGATAAACCGAATTTGACATCGGTAAAATTTAAATTTCACTTTACCTCTTCGATTGCAATTATAAATTCACTGACCTACAAACTATGTTAAGGGTCCTACAATTTTGTGAAATTAATCGTTCCACTAACATGATTGAGTAGTTTTAAATTTACCAGGCAGTGAAATTAGATCTAACCAATATGTAACCCAAACGACAAACTGTCACACATAATTGTTGACTCCATATTGAGGTTTATAGATAGCAAACATATCAAAGAAGAAATGAAGGATCATTACATTAGCAATCGGAGTTCAGTTCAGCCTCAGTACTGTTACCGTGTTTGTATTATAGCAATTATTTGAATGTGTTTGTGACATCTCAAGAGCTATCTGAAACAATAGTAGTGTATACAACAAGTGAATCACTTTACAGGCAAATTAAAAGTTATAATATACCTATTATATAAAACATTGTTAATTTTAAAACGTATGGAACCAAAACTAGACAATAGTCAAAACTATTAGACATAATATTCAAAAATAAATTCTTAAAAGAAAGTTCTGAAACTAGGATTTTCGGTATTAACATTGACTGCCACTTAAAGTGAAAATCCCACATACAGTTTCCGACTAAGAAATTATAGTCCTCGGGCCCTGGCTTTTAAAAGTTTATGATTAAATAACTCTTGAGATTTCGTGTATCCATTATTTACGTCGAGTCAGACAACATTTTTATTTGCAACAATTCTCAGTAGAAGGGTGTTTTCCTTTGAGACTCCGGCAAAGTCATTGATTTCATGCGGGAAAAATTTATGACCTAAATGTAATCTTTCTTTTAATCAAAAGTTTGTTTTATATAAAAAGTGAATAATATTTTGTCAGTCAAATATTATTGGTCATTACAGCGCGTCCGACACCTCGAAATGGCAAAGTTATGGCGCCATAAAATTTAGCACCTAACCGCTGATTTTTTCAAAATCATTTAGATAAAATATTTATAATTAAGTGGTAACCTTGTCCGACAAAGTTTCCGGGGCATACTAGTTGTCGGACGAAATTTATGACCTTTTGTCGGACCAAAATAGGGCATGTAAAGTGCCTTATTTTGTGATCAGGGATTCAATTGTCTGACAAAAAAATTGGGATAAATAATTAGTTGGACAAAAAAAGTGAAATTTTTAAATAAATCTATTAAGCGTTAATGGGAAGTGCAGTTCAATTGAAACACAGTTTCCTCAGTAAATTATATAGTTTTAAAGCTGCAAATTGATTGAAATACTCTTTATAACATTTAGAAGGGCAAAGTAAAGCAGTTCTCCGAAATTTGTCTTTTTGCTTAAAATTTTTGGGAAATTAGTTATGTTACGTTCTTTGTTATATTATAAAGAGTCTGTAAATTATTTTCAGCTGACAATTTTCACTCTTGTGGAATATCTTTTTTTATTTTAGAGAAAACGCTACGCCACGTTCTTCATAATATTACTAAGATTTAAAAAAATAATTTTCAGCTAAACTAACAGAAAAAAACTTGTTTGAACCCGTGATTCCCTTATACACTTACATTATTACAATGTTCAGTATGTAATCAATAAAATGTATGTTCATCGTTATAATATATATATAATGTTATTGATTGGATCATTCAGAGGGAAAAAACCTATGGCATTTTTACTAAGTGAGATAGTTAAGGAAATTTTAGTATAATGTACCAAATATTTTAATTAAAAGTACTAAGTCTTTATTAATATAATATATTTAATCAACTCCTATAAAAGTGAGTGTACGTACATTACGCGAGTAACATATAACATAAAAGCTGATTTCACCCATCATCTGTAACCCAGTGTAGATTATAGTTTGGGTTAACAATTACTACTTCAATTGTTATAATTTCTTGTGAAGTTGATTTTTTTTTAAATATGAGTTATAGAACTAATGTATGCTATACGTTATAATATTTGCTTTGAGGTTATAAACTATATATAAATACTGTAAAACCTTTTATCATCAATATATTTGTTTATACAAATTTAAAGAAGAGATACCTATTCGTTTAACAGCTGAATTCACCCATCATCTGTAATACAAACAAACCCATTGTAGATTATAGTTTGGGGTTATGTTTACAACTTCAATCATTATAATTTCTTGTGGAGTAGATTTTTTTAAATATGAGTTATAGAACTAATGTATGCTATAATATACAATATAATATTTCCTTGGAGGTTATAAACTGTATTTAAATACAACCTTTTATCATCAATATGTTTGTTTATACAAATTTAAAGAAGAGATATATTTGTTTAACTTCGGAAACATTCGTACATCTTCGTATAACATATAAACATATTCGATTAATAATTTCTTCACTATAATATTAATAATTTCTAAATCATTTGATCTATCAATATGAAATAAAAAGGAATTAAAAGATAGTATTTTTATCTTTCTTTAAATATAATATAACAACGTATGTAAATAAAAATGTTTAACAAATAGGCCTACAGTTTTATAATCCTTATTATTGTACACATTTACCGAGTTAAAAATCCCCGTCAGCATAGTTAGGTAGGCCTAGATAAAGTAGGCCTTGATGTTGTTTTTAAATAATTAGTTTTTTAAATTATGTATTTCTGATGTGTATCTAATTAATCAGCCTCTGATTTTTCACGGGGCTTACAGGTCCTAATATATAACTGTTTGGTTATACTTAATAAAAATTGTGATTGCTTTAATTATAAATGTTATAGAGAATCTATTTAAATTAACATATAGGGGAATAAATTTATAAAACATACAGTA
This sequence comes from Philaenus spumarius, assembly GCA_018207615.1. Lineage (NCBI taxonomy): Eukaryota > Metazoa > Arthropoda > Insecta > Hemiptera > Aphrophoridae > Philaenus > Philaenus spumarius. The sequence continues at coordinate 430,125 of JAGFPH010000442.1, read as the reverse complement.
AATTAAGTAACGTTGAATAAAAAATACTTGTAGTAAATTATTTAGTCATATATATGACTTAATTGTAAATTTTTAGTTTATGTTACCAGAAAGTACTTGGGTGACCGAGCATCGCTCAGTATTTTTAACATCTGGATTGTATCTATTTGAATACTTAGTGACTTTAAAGGTGGTATAAAAAGAAGTTGTATCTATTTATTGCCTTCTAAGTGACTTGAAAAGTGGTATAAAAAGAAATTTAAATTTTATGCGCATTTTTGCAGCGCAATTGATTCGTGATGTCAAAAAACCCCTATATGCAAATTTTCATCAAAATCGTTAGATCCCCAAAATAAATTTATAAATATACAAGAATTGCTAGTTCAATTAGATAAGATTTGTATTGAAATTATTATATGTAACATTTTATTAAAAAAAAATATGTTTAACAAGGTTTAACTTAAAAATTACAATTATTACTTTGTTTATTAAAATAAATTGAAGTTTACTTTAAAGTGCTTTGTAATTATTAATATTTATGTGCATGGAGTCCCCCCGAACCCTCTGATTTTCTTTTGTGGATTTATTCCTGGTATCAAGACAAACATACTTCACAATATAAACATGGGTCTATGGTGCTTACTTTGTCGTCAGTCTGTCTGTATGTGTTTTTTACAAAATAATTTATACCTCGAGAAAGGTTTGACAGATTGAGTTAAAACTTAACGTGAAATTATACCTAACAATGATTTATTTTAAGTAAAATAAACGATTGTATCCAATCATAGATTTCAAAATGGCGACTGTTCGAAAATTTCAAATCTAAGTTACCTAAATACCATACTTTTCAACAATTTTGTCAAGACACATTTTGTGTAGCTCTTTTAATTCCCTATCGGATGGTGTAACTATGAAAACAATTGGTTTAAGGATAATAGTTAAGTTAAAGATATTAACAGCATACGTAACCACAATATTGCTGGTTAAAAGCCATTCAACAGTAAAAGCCATTTTGCGAACCTCAAATTCATTAAAAACTGCACTAGAGAAAGTTAGGTTATGTTTTTTATGGCTGAAGCAATATTGTTCTATCAAACAGCTGTTCAACAATGAGCGTTAGAACTGCAAAGCAGTAAAAAATCTGGTATCAACTCAAGAAAGTTATTTTTGGAGGGAGAAAAAAATAGATATTTCACTATTCCACCATTTTTTTTCTGCAAGTGATGTACTGCTAAAATTTTCACAGAACATTTTTGAAGCTTCTATTGTGGGCAGGGCCGGATTTCCCAATAGGCTCGGTAGGCCCGGGCCTATGGGTGCAAGCTCCCAGGGGGTGCACGGCCGAGAGAAAAAAAATATAAAAAAAATATCTAGAAACAAAAATAAATAGCCATAACTTAATATATTTTTTGAACTGATAAAAAAAAAAAAAAAAACATTGACCCATCCCCAACTATTGTCCATTCTACTGTACATCTATTGCCTTAAGAAAACATACAAAATATCTAGTTTTACTTTATATCACAGATTTTGTGTCACGTTATCAAAATACTTCATGTAAGCTGTGTTTCTGAGATTAAACCTATTTTTGACCGAGCGTAAGCGAGGTCTCCGTTTTAACTCGACCGTTCGGCATTTCGTCTGTGTGTCTGTCTCACGATTACGGCCAAACACCTTGACCGATTTTGATGATTTTTTGCATGAATGTTCCTTATTCCTAGGCCAAGCCATGTATATATACGGTTTTTTTCCATTTTTCATTTTTAACCCCTTAAATAAAATAAAAATGGCGGCCGGACCGTATCTCTCAGTGTAAGCTTTTTTCCAAAGCCAGTTTGTGGCTTAACCGTAAGTCGAATTTAAAAACTAATAACATTTTGCTAAGAGCAAATTAAATTTTAAACAAAATTGTATTCTTGATTTTATTCCGTATCTCTAACGGTAAGCTCACCAAATGGCCGTAAACTTTGAATTTGTTAAAAATCGTCCAAGTTTTTGTATTTCAACCATGTGTTTATACGTTTAGTCTAAACCAATTCAAAAGTGTCCCATAGCTTGTTTGTAGATAAAGGTTTAAAGAATTCATATATGCCATTAAAAAAATTATTGAAGTAAAATTAGGAAAGTTATTAGCTCAAGAAACAATCACGTTCAGTAACGAAAGGAAAATGTTTAACTTTAGGCCTACATAAAAAGTAGTAAAAATTATTGTAATTTTTTTCATAAATGTAAACAAGTTTCGTAATTTAGTTCTGAATATAATTGTATAAAAATATTTATCAATTTCAAATGTCTTATTTTGAAAACACCAGTTTTTATGTTCCTACTACAAGACTGCTAACAAAACTAGGAATGTTTTGAATAGTAATTTAGGAATATATCATTTGCCCAAAAATGACATATTATTATAAGAAAGTGTAGAGGATAAATCAAAGAATTGAACTGTATACCTGTAAATTATCATTGTAAATTTCATAAAAGTATTTGACTTAGCTTTACTTGAATTACAAAATGAGATGAAACAAATGAAACCTCGCGGCGATAAAGGACATACAAAAAATGACCGTAGGACACCGTGGGAAGTGTTGGTACATGGGTTGAGATCACTATCACGACGTTTTAACATCGTTTGTTTTCATTATTTCTAATATTGGAATATGATATGGAACTTAAGTTAACTTATGATACATTATAAAGTTTGAGTTATTTAAGTATGTAAATATTTAATTGTATGTTGTCCCTCTATAACGCAATATTTTTAGCTATCTTACGCATTATTAACCTAAATAAAACATAATGCCTCTTTAGGCAGTTAAAGCTCAAGAAAAGAAATAAAAACGAGAACTAGAAATCCCGGAATCGCGGGAATTGTAAATAATGTTTCACTGGCTAAACCTTGTGCTTACTTAATTACTGGCACACTATTTTTAACCTAAGCTCAAAACCACATTTTGTTATTTCAACGAGCGAGGTCTACTGTTCACAGAACTACTAGTATAATGTATTACAGAGTTTTTTTATTTATTTGGCCAAATGACTAAATTGAACAAAACCTAAGTTATTAACATAGCAATGGCCATGCTTTGTTGCGGGAATGCTCTGCGGGTTGGATCGTTTTGTTTCAGTCCCACAAACGTGAGCTCACTATTTAATACATAAAATTACTAAAAGTGTTTTAAGACGGCATTTTGTAAAGCCCAGAACCAAGTAAATTACTAAAAAAACTTGCAATGATAAAATTGCATCGTGGAGTGGTGTTTAAGCAATTAACATATAGGCCTGATATAATTTTTTAATAAAAGTTTTTTGGGAAGTAACTTTAACCAGACTAGGGGGCGGAAAAAATTATTGGGCCTAGGGGTGCCAAAATGCTAAATCCGGCCCTGATTGTGGGGTGTGTAAAGTTTTAAAAAGATCAATGCATTAATGTGCAAGTTATAAAAAATCAAAAGGTTAAACCTCTTCGTGGGACTCCCCATATAATAAATACATTTGTTTAGTTCCTACATAATTCATATTTTTCCTAATATCCATAAAATAGTCCATTTTTGATATGTAGAAATACTTAATGTATGTTACTTTTAATATGTTTTAGTTTGTTTTTTTCGAAAATCCCCTATATTGTTGTCGGACAAATAATTCAATATGTTCAAAAAATACAAAATGGAAATTGTATGTTAGATACCGTAATAAATGTAGGGGTTTGCAAGAAACCCTTAACTTTAGGGCGTCCGACAACTAGTACGACCTGGAAACTCTGTCAGACAAGGTTACCACTTAATTATAAATATTTTATTTAAACGATTCAAAAAATCAGCGGTTAGGTGCTAAATTTTATGGCGTCACAACTTTGCCATTTATGAGGTGTCTGACGGGCAGAAATAACCAATAATATTTGTCCGACAAAATGTTTTTCGCTTTTTATTTAAAACAAACTTTCGATTAAAAGAAAGATTACATTTAGTTCATACATTTTTTTCCCGCATGAAAACAATGACTTTGCCGGGGTCTCAAAGGAAATCCGAGAATTGTTGCAAATAAAAATGTTGTCCGACTCGACGTAAATAAGGGATATACGAAGTCTCAAGAGTTAGGTAATCATCAAACTTTTAAAGGCCTGGGCCCGAGGACTATTACACAGCATACTTTCAGGAAGAAAACAAAGACCAAGGTTTATTAAATATGGTGTACTGTTAAAGGCTACCCTGAAAGAGGCAAAACAGATTTTTATAATAGAAAAAGTTTGTTTTACTGTTCATTTTTTAATCATGCTTTTATTCTTTCTTAATTGTAAAAAGTACCTGCAAAAGGTCTTACACATGTACTGTACTGTCTTACACATAAATAGGTATTATGAACTGAAATCATAAATTTAAACTAAATGATTCCATGTTAAGTTTGAGCAACAATAAGTTTAAAAAAAAAAAAATTATCAGCTGTTTACTTTATCAATTGGTTTTTGGAAACCAAAACATTGTGAACAGAAAATGTCGCTGTACACATTTATTCTACAATAACTTTGCTATTATTGAATGTAATATACATAGGTTCTCAAGTATTCCATCATCTTAATTGATCTGTTGTAATGTTAGTTTCTAGTTTACACAGTGATAGTCAATTCTTCAAGGGACTACATGTCATTGCACTCTCTTGCCTGAACCACACATTATTTATTTTGCTATCGTTCAGTGCACCGAAAAATGGGTAGAGAATATCACTACAGTACCAATCACTGTTTATAATATTATAAAAAAATATGGAGCCAATGATTCTTTTTCTTAACATATCCACACATACACTAACTTGCTTTGTTCCTACAGACTTTATATTTTGTGTAACATTAACACCTTTACTTTATGCATGTTAGACTAATGAAACTGTAGCAGACTAAACGATGCCTTTAGCCTCTAACCACTCTGCCTTTCCTGATCAGTAATTAATAATAACATTAACAGCAGTAATACACACTTCTGATGATCTGTTGCTTTCAGTTCTGGTACAGAAGACACTTTGTGCCATCACAGAGCCTGTTTCACAGAACTTGTCAATTATTTCTCGTTTTGTATGTCGAATTCAGATAGTTTATGTACAAATTGTTCTCTAACAATGACTATATCTGTGGCTTTTAAATAACACTCTACTAAAAAGAGGAGTTGTAAGAGAACAACACTGTTCTTGAGTAAACAAATCAAAAACACAAAGAATCTATGCTACTAACTTAACAACAGAGAAACTATGCAGCTATGACCAACTTACTTTTTCCAAATGCAGAATTTTGTTGTCACGGCTAACAAACTAATTAAAAATATAAATTTCAGTGTGTAGTAACACTTTGTAGTACATTAAATATCTTACATTTTACTAATTATGGTAAACTTAAAACTCACCCTTCAGTCCAGATTGCACTACTGTCACTTCCGCTACCCTCAGGAAGTAGGTTCTAGAAACAAAACAATTATAATAGAAAATTAAATAGAGAATTATATAAACATATATTGAGTTTCACTTGTGAACTGATATACTTAATACAGTAAAACTTGAATCCAAAATAAAGATATTTTGTTGTCATTCGGCATCTGATGATTACAATAGGCAAAGTCAATAAATACCTTTAAACTTAGCAGATATAGTAAAACATTTAAACATACAATGTTCAGAAATATGAAATTTGGTATTTAAGAGTACAGATTTGGTATTAACCCCCTAACTGCCATGCCCGGCCGTGTTTACACGTTTTCAAACAGCTGACTATTCATGCGATGCCTGACAGCTAACCACTCATAAGCGAGTGACTCCAGCAATGTTTTGATCAATGTCTTTTTAACCTGTAAGCAAGACAGAACATTGTCGTTCGCTGTGAAAGTATGTGATCGCTGTTATTGTTCTTTTGTATTTTTATATATTAGTGTTTTAGTCATTATGGCGGGTAATAGTAATAACGAAGGAGAAATATTAAGGTATTTGGATTACCTAGATCTGAGTTAGGCGTTCAGGATTGTGACTATTCAGAAGATGACGACGACTGGGACGCTGACCCCATTTTCACACCCAGGCCAGACAACCTAAGTGATCCTGATGACAGTTTAGTAAGTACTGATGTTAGTAATATTGCAGTTGCCAGCCCAAGCACGCCAAAGTGTAAAAAAGGTCCCCCCTAAAAAAACTAAGGCCTCAAAAATTAAAAATTTTAAATCATGTATGGAACAAAAATATTTTTGAAGTGATGACTTCTATTGGCCCGTTTGGCACTTTCGCTTGACTATGTTTCTGAAATCTCGCGTAACGCAAATTTTTGCGTAGACACAAGTCAAAGCGTGGAGAGGGAATATTTAATACATTTACATTCATTACCATAGCAATCAAATTAACACATAAGAATTAGTTAATATAATATAACAGCTGATTTCGCCCATCATCTGTAATTCTTGAACAAAATCCAGCGTAGATTATACTTTGGGGTTATGTTTACAACTTCAATCATTATAATTTCTTGTGAAGTTGATTTTTTTAAATATTAATTATAGAAGTAATGTAGGCTATAAAACGTTATACGATTTGCTTTGAGGTTATAAACTGTATATAAAAACAACCATTTATCATCAATATATTCGTTTATACATAAAGAAGAGATATTTATTGTTTAACTTCGGAAACATTTGTACATCTTTGTATAACATATTTGATGATTAATTTCTTCTCTGTAATATTAGCAACTTCTAAATCATTTGATCTATCAATATGAAATAAAAAGCAATTAAAATATAATATTTTTACCTTTCTTTAAATATATAATAATGGATATAAATAAACAATTTTAACAAATAGGCATACAGTTTTATAATCCTTATAATTGTATACATTTACCGAGTTAAAAATCCCCATAATCATAGAAGTTATCACTTCCAACATGTGTTCTTAAAAACACCCAATTTAATTTTTTCCCCAACAAATTATCCATTTGATGATTCAACTAGTGGAATTGTGGATCCCGGATTATATCCTAATCCTGTCTATCAAGTTGATTGTTTTGAAAAAATATTACCTGATGAACTTTTGGACATCATAGTTGTCGAAACAAACAGGCAGTTTGAATATCTTATGTCGTCTGTTCCCCCATCTGAAAAGTCCAGGCTAACAAATTGGGTACCCTTCACAACAAAAGAACTCAAAGTATTTATTACTGTAACTCTACTAATGGTTCACAGCTGCAATTGAAAATTATTGGTCTACTGATATTTTACTGCAGAGTAGTATACCCAATTTTATGTCTAAGAACCTGCTCATTCTATGTCTGCTTCACTTCTCAAACAATAAAGAGCCAGCTATTTATGGAAGACATTCCAAAATAAAATTAGTAGTTGATATGTTTCGAAAAAGCTTTTCTCAAAACTTCAAACTATTTAGAAATTTATGTATTGATGAAAGTTTACTTTTGTTCAAAGGCCAGTTAGGTTTCAAACAGTACATACCATCAAAAAGGAGTAGGTTTGGAATAAAAACCTATCTGCTTTGTAACTGTGAAACCGGATACATTCTGGATGTAATAGATTACATCGGTTCAGACAGCAACATATTGAACATGGAAGGCTTGGATCCCTCTGGAGCAATCGTTCCCACTTTGCTTGGCCATTTTTTGAATAAGGGATATTGTCTTTTTGTAGACAGTAGCCCAGATTTGTTTAAATTCTTGCATCTAATAGAACCAATGCTTGTGGAACTGTGAGGCCTGACAGAATGGCAATGCCTTGATTTCAAGATGAGTTACGTGTTGGTGAAACTGAAGTTTTCAATGACAAAACTAGTCTAGTTGTGCAATGATTGACAAACGGCAAGTTCTTATGATAACTACTGAGCATGGTGATGAAATGGTGCAAACCGAAAAGATTAACTATAACACCAAGCAACGTGTTATAAAACCGAAATGTGTTCAGGAGTACAACTGCAATATGGGAGCCGTAGATCGTATAGATATGATGATTGTAAACATGGAAAGCGTTAGGCGCACACAGCGATGGTATACAAAATGGTTATTCCATCTTGTAGATCTTGCAGTTCTCATGCAGCTCTTGCATTGTACCTATGCCAGACTGGGAAAATACCAACTTTGCCACAGTTTAATTTAGAAGTAGTGCACCAACTGTTAGAGAGAAATATGGAAACTCGGCTGAGACCCCAACATAAAGGAGGACGTCAGACACACTTTCCATCACTTATGCCACCTACAGAAAATAAAGCAGCACCATGTCGACAGTGCCATGTGTGCAAGAACACTAGCAGGCAAGAGCCAAAGAGACGTGAATCTCGAGCGCTGATTGCGGTGTAGTTCTGTGTGCTGCGCCTTGCTTTGCCACCTACTTAAAAACTACTAAAAGAAGTAGAAGTAGATGTAAATATTGTAAATAGACACTTTTTGTATATTCAATTTCTTCTTTGAGTTTATGAAAACTTCAAATTACATGGGTGAGTAGTTTTTATTTATTTTGCATATTTCTTTTTTCAACCCTGATTATTATTATCCCCCTTCCCCCCTTACTAATCCTTCTTTCCGCCCCCCCCCCCCCCACCTCGAGAAGCGTAAACCATAAAAACATTTTTCTTCTAATCTCTGTAGTGTTTAAAGCGAAGGTTAACCGTTTTTAGACCTCGATAATCCAGCACTCTATAATCCGGCAGACTCGATAGTTCGGCATCCATCATCTTGAAAATTTGCACTCATTAAAAATAGCAGTTTTTGTAATTATTGAGTGATTTAAGCCCGGTATACACTGTCTGTTGGCTCCGCATCGTTAAAAACAGTGTGTAAAAACCTAATGCTCAATAAACTTGTCCAAAACAAACATTTCAATCAAATTTTCTCCTAAAAATCGAACCGATTCAAAACAATGTGCTCTCGCCGTCCTTTAAAAATGTTAAAGGGACCGTTTAACACTTTCGTTGCTGACAGTACTGTATTTTGTTGAACGTATTCCACTTAATGAAGATTATTTGAACAAATTGAAGTCTTTGGAAAAAGATACATTGAATTTATTGTAAATAGTTGTTCGATTTAAAACCGCTTTCAGGGTGTCTACTAGTTCCCAGAAATAAAAATCAGTGACTTTTAGGTTAAAAATTTTAAAAATCGAGTTTTTATATATAAAGTCTTTATTCTGTAAAACTTATCACTTATGACTTATATCTACTTCTCTTAGTAATACACCCAACTAGTGATACACGAATGCGTGATGTTTTAGTCGATTGTCTCGATTGATCAATCATCTCGATCATCAAAACAAACGCGCATCACTACGCCGCAACTTGTCTGCTCCGCTGTTCCCTACTACGCCTATACTCCCCGTTTACCGAACGCTGTTCCTGTTTATATTCATGTTTCGGCAAAAAAAGACATTAACACAACATAATTACTTCATATGTGCTCAAAATTATTTTAAAGGCTAGATATGTCTTATAAAAAACTAATCAGGTTATTATAGGAATAATATTTCATCATCTTGAAGCCTGGGGCAATGATCGCAATAATTGTTATAATAATTATTATAACAACAGCGTGTCACTCGCACGATAGTATACGGAACCCTTTTTTTTATATTTGTTACAATCCAGCGCTCAGAGAGCTTATATTATAAATATTTGATGTACAAAATGATTTTGTTTTAGGCTTTTAAAATGTATTAGTTAGCTGCAATCTCTCTACACAGTTAATGTTACGTAGTTTCAACGTGTAATTTACGTGTTCATATATAGTGCATGTGCGTTTATTTATAGTTTATTCCCTGTCTAAACCATTTTAAAGGAAGACCTCGATAATCCGGCATATTCTATAATCCGACATCACCGGATCCCCGAGCGTGCCGGATTATCGAGGTCTTATAAATATTACTTTTAATACTGTATCATTTTAGTACAATGAGAGAGTATTTAGTACAATAATAATAATAATTCAGGGGTAAAGAGTCCTGGCTAAGTGTTTTAAAGAACAATGAAAATATGAGATTCAAAGATAGAGTCTAAAAAAGTAAATATAACCTCAAAATTTGTATTAACACAAGAAATCATTTCAAAGAAAATTTAAGTAACTTCGAGACTTTTAGAATAATAATTAAATAACAATAAACACCCATATCATAACTAGTTAAAGCTAAATTGAACTAAACTCACCTTTTGCAAAACAAATAAATAATACAACCAAATTTTATTCATAAGTCTAAAGTTAGCAGAGGAACGTTTTTTCATTGTACTTACGATATTAAATCAATCATGTTTAGTATAAGTAAAGTTAGAAATTGATTAAAAAGCATTGTATATAGTTTAAATAAGTAATCAGTGTTAGAAAATTAAAAGAATGTCGTAACATAACCAAGAAAGTAGTGTTGGTTTTCATGGAAAAAGAAACTGTAGCTACAAAAGGTTAATTTAAAAACAGTTATAAGTAATTTAAAATTGGATATATTGATAAACAATTGAAAATACGTAAAATCTACAGATTTAAGAACAGTTAAACATATTTTGGAAAAATAATGGTGTACGTGACCCAAGAAGTATGCCTGTTGAGAATAGAATGTTAGACACGATAATGGTAGTGGCCGTGAGTTAATTGTAGAGCGCCATAGCTTAAAATCTTGTGGCATCCTTTTTTTGGTACTACTCATTTAGTACTCAAAAAGTGCAGACGTATTTGCCAGTTTCATCAAATTACATTTAAAAAAATTTATAAAGAAAAGTGAACATATTGTTCCTACCTTGAAGAAATATAACCAGTACATTCCAGGGTAGTATTATTCAAAAAGTACAACCAATAATCAGTTGTGTAAATGTATTAAGGGTCGGCTCTAGCTGTCGGCCATGTTGGCTGACACTCCATAAGACCAATGTTAAATTAAAATCCAAATTTTTCCTTTATTTTTGATCGGAAAATTATAAACGATATGTCATTTTAAGCTATGATCAATATGCATGCAAATGCCTTTTTAAAAACTAAGAATAATATTTTGTTTAATATTTATTAACAATTTAAAACATTGATTTTTAATATTTTTTATGTTGTCACTATTAATTATA
>JAGFPH010000442.1:403977-415576 GCA_018207615.1 Philaenus spumarius | reverse complement strand
GCTTATAACGCACCACTCGTTGAAACAAAGTTTCTGTACAATTTTCACCCTTTACACACGCTCATATATTAATATGTTTTTTAAGTCTGCTTTTATATTACCTACTTTTACAGTCTGCTTTTATGTTTTATTATTTGTTTATATAAAAAAATGATTCTACTGTAATTATTTTGCGTCTTCAAGAAATGTATATATAAAAATTAAAAAGGTTAATATTATTTAGTATTGCGTCATTATTCATTTCGACCAAACCTCTGTGTCTTTAGTCACTATAGGAAACAGCTGATTTATTTCTTATTTTATATTTTCTCTGTGACATGGACGTTAGTGTTACAATAGTTTAAGGGTTCCGTGTTTTCATTGTAGGCTTCGGAACAGTAAAATGTAATTCCATCAACAAATACCCTTAATTTATTTATATGACAGACTTATTAAAGTAAATAAACAATGATTACCAATATAATATAGTAAAGCATAAAGAGTGTCTTATAGCAGTTATAGCTTGTATTGGGAAGACTTAAAAATTAATTTGTATGCCTTTAACAGAATTTAAAAACAACAAAAACTAAGTATTTAGCTTGTTAGGTGCAAGAAACAGCTGTTAAACTAAAGAGCATTTCTTGAAGTGTATTGACACGTAAAATTAACCATATTTGTCAATTCATGTATGTGTTGGAAGCTAGATTAAATGGGTCGCTCTTTTAAAGAATTTGTGACTGAAGTAGACACATTTTTTTAATTCTTAGCAATGATCCAGACCATCCTAAAACTGAAGAATTGGTTAGTGGAGGTAACAAGGCTGTTCTTTCATCTTGAATATTTTACACCTTTCCTTCATACTAATAGACCAAGGAGTTTTAAAGAAACACAGGTGGTTTTAGAAATAGCTTAGAGAATGATTTAACAACAAACAGAATTTTTGAGAAAGATGTTATTTATCTTGGTGGAAACTACTATAACATGAAACAGAATACTAAATGTATAGGTTGTTTTGAAGTTGGTCAAAAATATTCCATAAGAATGAAGAAAACAGCTTCAATGGCAAGTTCAAGATCTGAGAAATTAGATTTGGAAGTTAATTTAGTAAGATTTTATATGTGAGAATAGGAAAAATAAATAGCAGTTGTTGTGGAATATATTGAGAGCTACCCTAACTGAACAATTTGTTACTTCTTCAGCGATGGCCAGAGTTGGGAAAGTTAGTCTAATAAAGTAACTGATAGAAGTTAGAGTTAGTCGATCAAAAAAATAACTGAGTAGAGTTATAAGTTAGCCAGGAAAAATCCTAACTGAATAAAGTTAGAAGTTAGTCAGCAAAAAAGTAACTGATTAAAGTTAGAAGTTAGTCTCCAAAAAAAGTAACTAAATAAAGTTATAAGTTAGTCGGTTTTTTATTTACTTCAACTAGAAAAAGTAAACAAAATTACATATTGTTATATTATTTTAAATATTTCCCAGGTATTGTTTAGAATGTTTGTGTCAGGTAAAACATTTGTTTTTATTTGCAAATTAAAAAAAAGAAGAAAAATCTACAAAATGTGCAAAGTACAGTAACATATAAATTATTTTTTAGACCAAACAACGGTAACTAGAAATTGCAAAACATTAATTTATATAGGCTAGTAGTAAATAACATGTAGACTACTATAAGAAAATAATAACTTATTTACTCCCAAACAAACACTTATACTTTATAAAAGATATAATATTTATAATTTATATAAATTTAAAAGGGTCTAGATACAATTTTAAACTAAGAAAATATAATAGGTACTTTTGAAATACCTATTATGTAGATTATGGCCTTTATGTAGATTTTTTTATAATTTATTTATACTCATATCCCATTTATATATATATATATTAGAAATATATAATAATAAATATATAAGAAACCATGACTTTAAAAAATATTTTATAAGATCAGAGATCTCTATAAATTGGTTTGAAGACTTTTCAAACCCTCTACGTCCTAAAAAATGTCAACACTAAATAGTTTGACATTTATTTACGTGTTCTATTTCTATAACAGTAAAGTTACCTACCGCCATAAAGTTGTAAGTATTAACTATTTATTTAAAAGTATTAAATTGCGCCTTTAAATTGGAAGCCGATGTAACAGATGCTTTAACTTGCTTGTTCTTCGGCAAACATAAAAGATACTTGGAATGTTACTGTTGCTGTCCCGGTTAATTTGAGTAAACAGTTTACTCGAATTTGGCCACAAAACTTCATTCATTTTAACAAATGAAACTATAGGCCTACTACTAAACAATCTATAACTATCTAAACTTTAAACTATATAAACGAAATTTCAATTAAACTATAAACAACACGCCAGCAATACAAACAGTTCTACAAAACAGTAAACACTTTCCACACCACTTGGGCAATTAATTGTACAAGATTGAAAGTACAAAAAGTAAGTTAGTACCACGGCGACAACCGGTCTACTGATTGTGCATCTCAACCCCTCTCAAAAACCAAAGTACACATAGCTGATGCGCCGAGTGATCTAAAAGTAAAAAGAGAAAGTGTGCTCGTGATTGTTTGTGACAAAGTCAACAACCCCGCCCCTCCCCTCAACATTCTAGTCTAGTCCTTTGTCCTTTCTTTTCCAGCCCCTCACACAACCTTGAGTTATCGCTATTCCGAGAAATCATAACGGGCCAACTCCGACTAAACAAACCCATTGTTCGAGTTTCTGCTGTTTGTTGACCGAAATGGTCCTTTTCAAAATATTCCTTTGCTTATAAATCTAACTCGTTAGAATTTCTATTCGTTACTCATTTTTCTAACTAGTTACAGTTAGAAGTTAATGCTAAAAAAAACTAACGAGTAGAGTTATAAGTTAGTCAAAAAACTAACTAGTTACTCTATTCGTTAGTTTTTCTATTCGTTAGTCCCAACTCTGGCGATGGCTTATAGAAGTGGGCGAGCAAGGTCAAGCATGAGGCATTTAACAGACTTTTTTCTCCATAAACTATAACATGCTTCATTATCATACCATCAATGTTAATATTTAATTTTTACCATTCCAATCTGTTTACTGGTCATACGTTAAATACAATTAAGATACTTTCTGTAGCTATGCTTGGTCCACATCTACTTAGTTATTTAAGAAAATACTCTACTTTGTAAATTAATACTAATAAGGTCCCACATTATTTGTATACAAATATTAAATTTTTTACTTAAATGGTTAGTTATTGAAACATTAATCAACCTCCTTGCTTTCTATACGATTCACATCTCAAGTCAAAAAGTAAAGGTAAATTTTGAAAATCAAAATATATTGCCGCAAGGAGAAACAACACATTATTTCTCAGAATGCCAAAAATTTAGAACTAGGGCTTTTTGTACTCCTTCTAGAAAGTGTTGTAATCTTAGGGACTAATAAAACACATATTTTGTCATATAGTACAATGGGTGGTACTACCTCTGGAAACTACAGAAGGTGTGTTAAACTTGAAGCAATCTTTTGAATTTTATCTTGCGTGACGGACTCCTCGATGTAGGTTACCCCTGCGGTTCCTGGGCAATGGCATGTCTCCTTATAGGATGTGCCTTTTGCTCTCGTGCGAGAATATGTGGATTCTCAGGATGAGTTGTTGTGAGAAGGTTCTTCAAATAAGGTGGTGAAACAGTGGTTTACTTCAAAGCGTTTATTAAAGCAAAACAAAACTGTACTGACATGTAGTTCACATAATTAAGCAAAGTTGTTTTCTTTAGCTTTTCTGATTGTTAAAGGCTTAGTAATTATTCACGTAAAGACAGAGGAATAAAGCTAATTAATTAAAGCTAAGTTAGTTATATAACTTTCCAAGCAAATTTCTTACTTCCCCTTATTATCATAAAAAATTGAGGGAAAGTAAAATTTCTGTTTACTTTTTGACTTCTTGTGAATAATGAAAACACAAATGGTGTATAGCCCCTTTTCTAGAGTTAATTATCTGTCATAAAATATGAATAAAACCTTACTTACCAATGATTAGTATGATAGGAAACAGAAGAAACAAGTTTAGACAAGTTTGGTTTTCTCATCACTTTTTAAACGTACCCTGGTATAATGGCCATTACTACTACCAGGTGATGAGAGATTTACCATCCCAAAAGATACCGGTCTTTCAACGCTTGTTTCATCTGGTCTTTTCTTGATAAAGTAGACAACTACTGCGAGAAGTATGACAATAATTGTAATAACAACTATTACTGGAACAAAAACAAATAAAACATACTAAAGGCATATAGTGGCACTAAAGTACAATGAAAAATTTAAACGCAAACATTCAGGACTCCTAACATTTGCTGAACAGATGTTAAAGAAATGATAATCCTTCAAAAAAGATACTTCTATGCTAATGTATTACTTTAACACCATTACATTCTTCTAAAATATCTTAGTGGTAATAGGGTTTATACAATACGGTAGATCGCTATGAGATTTAATCACCATCTCTTCTTAACTGTACACATATACAAATTATATGTTTAGATTGATACAATTTTTATTTTTACACAATTTGAATATAATATAGAAATATCTATATTTATAAAATGTGTGGTATGTGTGTAGCTTTACGAATTGGAAAATCGTAGGGGTGTGACGTCACGATTGGATCATTTGTTTAGAGCATTTATTAACTACAAATATAAAAATGTTGTTTTGGTTGATATTATTATTATTATTATTTACAATTTGTATATTTTATATGCGGTATATGTATAACTTTACACAAATTAGAAACAAACTGTAATATCATGCACAATAAAACAATTACATAATTTTTAGCGTGTAAGTTGGAATGTAATCAGGTGTTAATATGTCTTGAAATTATGCCAATCATTTTTTATTCGTATTTATATTTATTGCTTAGTCTGCCGTAAAATAACAATTGAATGTTTTGCTACTGTATCCTAGATATACCATAATTTATTAAGATGGTTTTTGTGATACATTTACAACTAAAGTAACTGGAATAGAGGAATATGGCAATCGTCTTATTTTGTGATCTGTAAAAACTTCAGGAAATATTAATTCACATATTTAACATGAGGTAAGTTTATTTTAAATATTTTGTCAATTTATTCCATTAAATTTTTTAGAATTGTATTTGTTGTTTTCATTTATTTAATACGTTTCATAATTAAACAATATGATTACATTCTCAAGCATTTTCTTGGACATAGATTACACCTCGGCTGGAATATGACAAGGAAGCATAGTGTAAATTTGACAAACTAAACCCAAGTAGAGTTCTGTAATTACAATTGATTTATCATGTATTTAAAAAAACACCATTGTGCACTATGTCAAATAAAAAATGTAGCCAAGAATTATTTTTCTTTTTACAGGTCTTAGCCATTAAACAAATAATGTTCTCCACAAAAAACGCGTACGTAGTTAAAAAAAAAAATGCAATCAAAATGCTTTTTTCTAAAATATTCCAAAACGTTCAATTTAAAAAGAACTGTTGTAATTTCATTGACAGAACAGGCTGTTTTAAAAGTAACTTACAATTTAAAAGGATTGTGGAGAAGTTACCTATTATTTAATCCTGGAAAGGGATAGTGTAATATGTGTAGGGATAAACAGGCCCAACTAGAGGAGGTGGAGCCCGGAGATGCCCAGATGTTTTCTGAAAACCCTGTAAAACTTGAAGATACGTACTCACGTTTTATTCATAACTATCTATATTTTAGATCATAAAATTAAAGAATAACTTCCTGAGGACTGATGTCCTGTAGTTTTCAGAATACCTATTCATTTTCTAAGGCCCTGAATTAAAATTGATATAATTAGAAACAAATTTCTTTTTCAAATAAAGTTTTATATAAAGTCAGTAATACTGCTGTTATACTTTGTGCAAACAGGGAAAGCGGTCGGTCGTTCTCAACCGTCCCACACACACACATGCGCAGGGGATTATGACCTACCTCCATTAGGATGGGTGCGTCACCAATTGGGAATTGTCCTCTATACAATAGTGTTTTTATATTCTATTTTAAAGTTAACTTATATATTAGGATGGTAGTGATTCTGAATTATTATGATTAGGAACTATTATACTTTTAAAAAAATTTTGGTTTATTAAGTGGGCTTGGTTGCTATAAATATTTTGTTATATATATTTTTGAACAAGTTCTTTGGGAGAATGTTTTATATTTTTAACAATGCGGATTTAATTTCCTTAAGTATAATGTTATTGCAGTTGTACATTTCACCATTATAATAGTGCAAAACAGAATCAAGTTACTGAAAGTGGTAAACACACTTGGTCTGACACTTTTGTTATAGAGAATGAACAAAATAGTTCAATGAGTGAGTTTACACAGAGGACAATACATCCCTAATGGTACTAGGGACATTGTTTCTTAGAATACATCAAACATCGTTGTTCTTAAAAGTAGATCAGTTTATTTCTCCACTTAACCATTACCCAATGGTCTTCAAAGTGATTAGTTTAAGTAGTACTTCCGTGGTGCTAACATGTATTTGAGTGTCAGTTGTGATTTTATTATAAAATAGTGTCTACGCTTTTTGATAAGTGCTATGAGTTCGTCAAAGAAGCGTGAAGTATTACATAGAAAGGCGAGGACCGTTATAGCGGCAATTAAAGAGAAAGATAATAAAGGAGTTTTGATTAGTGTGGACAAAAATAGTTTATAATAACAATTTTTATGTTTCAATGCATAAAATTCTTTCTAGACCTATTTACATTTTATTAAATTGAGTTTCACAATTGTTTAAAAGCACTTTTATTTTCCATTGTTATTAGCACCTGGAATAAAACTAAAATTGTAACAAATATTTATATAATAGCAACCAAAGTCTGCTCGAGAAACAACTCGTGTTAATATTATTTTAATGGTTTGTTGTATACATGCCGTGTTTGGTATCTATATGATCAAAAATAATTACTGGATCATAATAAATCAGAATCATACTAATATAATATGTTTTCTTTAAAATGAAATATAAAAAACACTAGGGTATTGAGAACAACTAACAATAGAGGACGCTCCGCAACTAAGGAGAATCGGTAGCTTGTGAGTTTGCGTGCGTATGCGAGGTTAGTAGCAGGTAGGACCCGTTTCCAACTGCCATCCCTATTTGCGCAAACTATAGTACTACCAATGAATACTTAAATGTTAAGAAGCGCAGGTCTTATGGACTCAATTCTAACAGATTTTACAAACTTGGCGCCCTAAAGATTTGTAGTTGGGCACGACTCCGAGAGGAAGCGCTGGCAAACCATTTAGCGTGCGGTGGAGAGCGAGATAGTGTTTCTCCCCTCTCCCTCTCACTCGGTCTACGATTGGCTAGTCGGACTAAGGAAACGAATTTATGTGTTCAAGAGAGATTTTCAAACTTATCTTTGTTGCACATAGAGAAGAAAATACTCAGAGAACATATTGGAACTAACGATATTGAAGAAAAGTTCGCTATGAAGAACAGAAAGTTACAGTTGATATAGAAACTTCTATACTTTGGCTGTTTATTAATATTTCAAAGGAAGTTCATAATAAAAGTAAATATTTAAATTTAAAATGCATCCCTTTTGCTAAATACAATAAGCATTTGTTCTTGAGTTTTCATTTTTTGTCTTCTCTTTCCACCTTTAAATTTAAGAGTAATCCTATTCAGTATTGTTAAACTTTGTATGTTTTTTATTTTAAGAAAGGTGCAATAACTTAATCAATGTAGGAGATTTTTTTTGTAATCGAAAAAAGGTACTGCGTGCTTTAACGTAAAAAAACAAATATCTATTACTATAAATTTTTCTCAGATTCTTCTTATTTATTAGTGACAAATATATAATATTAGAGTTACAAAGATTGGTAGTTTAATATGTTTTTTTAATGTTAATTTATTTATGAAGTTGTTGTAGTAATTTGATAAGTAATTACAATTTTACTCTAACTTTAACACTTGACTGATATATATTTCATTTGCTTTGAATATTTACACTTTTGTATTCTCTTTTCCTATTTATTGTGGCTGTGTAAGCAAAATTTTTAAAGGTAATTTATTTACTAAATGTTAGTATTTTATTCTTAAAATGCTTTTCATGATATTATTTTTCAATACAATATGTAAGCAATACTTGAGATAATTTTTAAGGTAAAAGAAACATCATCGATAATTTATACAAACTGTGATTTAGACGAGACGGGTTTATTTATAAGTCCACGAAAGAAAGAAATGTAAGGCGTTTTCTTCCATTATTATTTAAATTAAGATTGGTTGAACGATGTCGTATGATTTTGTGCGAGGTCAAGCGCGAGAGAGCGCGAGATACAATGTTTTCTTCCCCTATTTTTGTGGTATGTAATGACCATACAGAGCGAGAGCGACTGAATATGAAAGAAAGAGACGGAAAATGAAGCAGAGCTATTTTCAGTCAAATGAGAAATGATGAGACGGCAGGCAATGAATATTTAGGCGTTTAATATTAATTGCTGTATATTCCGTTGAAGTTGTAGGTGGTGTGTATTGTAGCATTTGGTTAGTTATTGTTTATGATGAGTACTAAAAAAAGTGGAGGGAGAAAGTGTTCTTACATTAATTGTCAGAATTCATCAACCAATGCAGATGTACCTTTTTTCTATTTTCCAGTGAGCGATAAAGAAAGGTAAGAGATAGTGGTTAGATCTAAATAGTTAATTTTTGTTAAAGTGACTGCAAATAACGTATTACAATAAAACATTGTTATGGTAATTATTAAGTGGTTCTAGTAATATAATAATTGAAGAGAAGTTTACAATTTGTACAGTCCAGTTCTATGATTTGTTCTCTACAATTTGGTACAAATAAATTTGATTTTTAATAAAGTATATAATATTTGTAATTCCATTTTCAAAATAGGCCTGCTTTAGTAGCGTTTCTTGACGCAGGAACATAAAAACATGTATTTTCTGAAATCTTTTTGAAATTGATATTTATTTTTATGCACTTCTATTTAGAACTAAATTACAAAACTTTTTTTTATCGTGAAAGAAATTATAAACAATATTTTACAGTGTTACATAACTTTATTTACATATTTTTTGGTGAAATGTCAGACGTTTAGACAATTTCTTTCATTCTAGAATTTCTGAGAACAAAATAAAAAGATACATAACATTTTAAAGTACGGTATACAGTTCAATTCTATGTTTTATTCTCTACAATTTGGTATAATATAAATTAATTTTGAGGTAAAAAATATATCGGCCTACTCATTTTCAAAATAGGCCTGTTTTAGTAGCGTTTCTTGTCGCAGGAACATAAAAACATGTATTTTCTGAAAAAAAGTTTTGAATTTGATAATTATGTTTATACTCTTCTATTTATAACTAAATTTGTATATTTTGAAAAAATTACAAAAAAATGTTATCTGCTTTTTATATTGGAATAAAGTTGAATATTTTTGTTCCGTTAGGGCCTATTAAAATTTTTTTTTATCTTGAGCCAATAACTTTTGTAATCTTACATCAATCAATTTTTTAGTTGCTAATATTAATTTTCTGAACCTTTTTCTATATAAAAAAAAGCTGTGGAACACTTTTGAATTTGTTACAATTACTATTTTTTACGAGTTTTTGAAAATATGCTTGTAAGTGGCCAAATCTCCAAAAAATTTAACACCACCGGTTAGAGGGAGTTTGTTCTACGTCAATCCACTGCAGAGATATTTAAAATGCTAAACACAGTACGTTGTTCAATCTTGCTTATTTCTGAACATATAGGCTATTGATGGAACTTGGTAATAACTTCATTAGTCCAGATTATATTGTTATTTGCTTAAACCCAAGTATTTTAAGCCCACATGGCAGCAAACCTACGTACTCATAGCACATGTAATTTTATGGCGAATAAATAACATTATACATCTCCCTTATTAATGAACATACGTTGATAACACTTGGTGTAAGGCTTCATATGCTTGTAATCAATTGATATTTTGATCAAAAATAAAACATTTTGTGAACCCAGTTGCAGCAATCCTATATAGGTTCTCATTTCTAATGTTATTATTATGAGAAATAAATCAAATGCTATATCTTGTTTATTTAAAAATATAATATTATGATAAAACTTGTTAAGTGGCTTCATCAATATTATACAAGCATTGGATATTTCCAATCCCAAATATCATTGGAAATTCTCCGAGTGCGCAGATTTGCTGCGACTGGGGTATTTATTTTTAAAGTATTAATCTGATTTAATAAATCCTTATAACATGGTCAGTTTTTGGTAAATTATATTTAAAGCATATGCGTTAAAAATTTTGATGTTGATTGGTACTATGTTAAAGATTGACTAAAATCATAGTAAGAATTTTACTGGTTAAGAAAAACTTGTATCTTTTAATTTTAGTACAAGGTTAAAAAAGTTAGAAGTCGTGTTAATTAAAATTGTTTATTTAAAATAAATTATAAACATAATAGTCAAGAAAGTACTTTCAATAGTGGTAAAGTAGTCCACAACTCACTAATAAACAGTAAACTTCAATTTTTAGTAATGCGATATATTTTAATTATTCAAAGTGTAAACAAACTATGAAAAATGTTTTTGCAATTGGGGGGAGGGGCATGACCCTGTTTACGCCTATGGTTAACTGGCAGTATCTTTTTTCGATTAAGTGTCCATAGAAAAAAAAACACATGTTTTTAATGTTAAATTGGTCATAAGACCTGTTATAAACTTAAAGAATAGGCTATTTCTTTGTATATTTTAATATGTATTTCAAAAATCTAGTGATCGCTCAGTGGTTGAAATTCGACCATAATTCATTACAATTTTTAATTTGAGTGTTATTAAGGTTATATTGTCAAAGACTAGACTATACCTGTATAATCACAGATTTCGCCAAGGCTACAAAGTTATTTGCCATCTTTTTCAAAATTATATAACATTTAAATAAAAAACAAATTCAAAAAATGAAGATTGAATACTTTTTTATATATTTTTTTATAGAAATAAAAACCAGGCGATTAAACAAAATGTTGTCCATTGAACTTGACATACATATTTTTATAATTTAATAAGTGATTCAAAACTTCTGGGAAAACGATTTTTTTTTATACATTACGATGCATAAATTTAATGGTCTGCTCCAGTAAAAGAGAAAGCAATAGGCAACTCGCACGAGGATAGGCTTAACAATGTAGTTTCAGGGAGCAGAGTGCTTTGACATTGACTCACTTCAAACAATTTTATAATTTTTTTTACCGTTTTATATAATTTTTATATTTGCGTGATGAGAAATAAACTAAAGATTCTGTATTAAATTTTGGATCCAGCTTACTTTTTTGAATTTTATTTTAATTTTCTGAGGAAAATAATTCCAACTTGGTATTTAAAAAATTGTCAATTGTATAACAAATGGAAGGTATTTAAAAACAAACGTTTACATACATGGCTGATTGTAATTTAAAGATTATATTTTATTTATTTTTCAGAAATTGCAGTATAAACTAATCATATTTATAAACTGGACTGTCAATATGCGTGTAGCAATAAAACGAGAAACAAAACTATTAATTCATTATTTACAAAGTATTATAAACTCAATACAAATTTAATTTTCCATACACGAAATAGATATATTTA
>JAGFPH010000442.1:385424-398977 GCA_018207615.1 Philaenus spumarius | reverse complement strand
CCAGCTAAACATGTATTTATTGTAATAGAAAAGTTAAAATTTTAACACTAAATTTAAAAATACACAGAAAATAATTATTTATAGCTTAAACGCTATGAACCTTTTTGATAGAGAATATTATAAGGATTACAATAACGAAATAAATATGACTCTATCGCTGTGTACCTCTTAGATATTGAAAAAATAAAGAAGTCTTTAAAAAGTGAATTTTAAGGGGGGTAGGAGGGAAGCAAGAGGGGGAGGTGCGGGGACATTTCAGAAAATATCCCTTATATAATCAACTAACATCCATGAAAAAATCAGCTTTTCACTAATTAGTTCCGACACAAAACATTTATTGACTGGGCTAATAGTCCGCCACCCTTCAATCGGCCGCCCGTAATCGCAGCCAAAAATTGCTGCCTCCCCCCCTCTATTGCACCAGCCCGCACGAAAATAATCAAACCTTTACATCATTAAATTCACAATTAAATAATCTACAACTTTTATTCGTGTTTTTTCCCTGTAATATGACATTCAAAAAGCTTATAAGCAAAAATACCGAGTGTTGGGGTCAAAAATTGTTTTTCCGCGCATTTACATTTTATAAAAAAAAACTTTTAGGTTTACCGTAAAAATAAAGAGGACCATTATTGTAGCCTATGTTATAACAAACACAACAAAAAAATATTCAACTTGATCTGATTATTAATACTTAAGATTTATGGGTTTCCACAGTTATTGATATTTTCATTCTTTGAGGGGGGTAGGGGGGAAGCTCCAGGAGGATTTTTGGGGACTTTTGTAAAAATAATCCTCTGGTAGTGGTTTATCGATGGGGAAAAATTCAGCTTTACCCTAATTTTTTTCCTATCAAAACCTTTATTGACTGGGCTATGTGAAATAATCTCTAAAGTTCCATGTAGTTGGTGGTCTAAGCTTTATTGAACTGCTATAGCTTTATCAGGTTGGTGGATTTGTCTGACCAGTGAAGTATTCTTCTAACCTTTTAGAGGTATCACTTTCTGAACCCAGACGTACATGTCCCCATTCAGAAAAAGCTGCTAAGTATTCACGATTTACATTGCGAACTTTCAAAATTTCCTTATCGGGTTAACATCCAAGGTATAGTCCATCATCATTTCTTTAAGAAAGGCTTTCTCAGTCTTGGTTTTTATTTTAATTCTGCCTTTATATGTGTTCAGCAATCTGTAGAAGAAACTTTAAAACTGCTACACACCCTCTGCTTTGACTTTCTTCACTAAATTGACAGCCTGAGAAAAATTAATTTCCTTTGATAAATATAGGTATATAGGTCTATACTCTCTTCCTCAAACGGATTTATAAATGTTTGCATTACATTCATCTGTAAGTGGACATCTTTGGTAAATACTGCTTGAACAATATGTCTCTCTGGTCGTGGTGCTGTGTATCCCACAAAAGTCTATTCTTTACCCTCCTTTCTTTAAACTTTACAAAAACACATTCAACTTGCAAATCTACAATCATGCTACACCCCCACCATTCCCCAAGAGCACTATTTTTTACTGGTATATCCAAATTCCCCAAGATGGTATACGCTAATGCAAAATTTAAAAAGAAAACCAATCATGGAAACTGTCTATTATATCTCAAACCGCTTTTAAAATATTTGTATTTATTTAAATTAAATTAAAGTATATGAAGAAAACAAATGTTTTTAACTTTATATTAAGGAATAAAATTAATTATTCCACTAAGCATTGTAAAAATTTTAATTATTAATTTGATAATTTTTTTAAAAAACATCAAAATTGTTAAAAAATAAAAATAATATCTAATGAAATTTTATAAAAGATAATACTCAATCAGATGTTTGATTGAAAATAATAATCAAACATATTCATATTAATTTTAAAAAAATAAGTTACACCCAATATGGAGGAGTAAAGAGAAGGTACCACACTTTGTATGCCCTTTATATTTACGTTTTCATATATTTCGCCCTCGCTGTATAGTAGGCTAATATAAAATTAATTTATAACACCAACTTCAAATAGTTTAAAACATAGGGTATAAGTTATAGACTACATATTCTGAAAAATATGAAATATTTTAAACTTTATTTTGGGCTAAATTACTCGTATTATAAATTATTTATTAACCTGATTCAATCAAAAAACCTTTAACTTTGTCTGAAGACATGCAGGTTCCACATAGCCATCTGTGCCTTAGGGATCTTGCTGTGACAGGGCTTGGCCTTGGCGTTCATTCAAGGAGTTTGGAAAAGTAAAAGACACCGCACAAATGAATACTTAAACATTTAAGTATTCATTGCACCGCATTTCATCTTAAGGGTCGGCTCTAGCTGTCGGCCATGTTGGCTGACACTCCGTAAGAC
The DNA here is from genome assembly GCA_018207615.1 of Philaenus spumarius. Classification (NCBI taxonomy): domain Eukaryota; kingdom Metazoa; phylum Arthropoda; class Insecta; order Hemiptera; family Aphrophoridae; genus Philaenus; species Philaenus spumarius. The sequence goes on along the minus strand of JAGFPH010000442.1, from coordinate 396,618 downwards.
CAATGTTAAATTAAAATCCAAATTTTTCCTTTATTTTTGATCAGAAAATTATAAAAGATATGTCATTTTAAAGCAATAGTCAATATGCATGCAAATGGCTTTTTAAAAATTAAGAAAAATATTTTGTTTAATATTTATTAATAATTTAAAACATTGATTTTTAATATTTTTTTATGTTGTCACTATTAATTATAGGGAAAAACTACCAAGCCATTCGCCTGAAGAATTTCGTCCCCAAGATTTTGGTATTTTTTAAAAACGCTATTTGAACAATTGCGGGTTTTAAATGGATTTAGGCTGAGCAATGTCCTTGTAACCTACCACCGCTATAGGGTGATTTTAAATATTTTTTACGTTGTAACTATTAATTATAGCGAAAAATTACCAAGCCATTCGCCTGAAGAATTTCGTCCCCAAGATTTTGGAAATTTTTTTAAAACGCTATTTGAACAATTGCGGGTTTTAAATGGATTTAGGATGAGCAATGTCCGCGTAACCTACCGCCGCTATAGGAAGTCGCAGGATGCTTTCTGTTTTACTGAGCCGACCCTTAAACTTTATTTTAGCCTAAGTTACTCGTATTATAAATTATGTATTAATCTGATTCAATCAAACAACCTTTAACGTTGTCTGAAGACATACTATAATGTTCCAGATAGGCATCTGTGCCATACGAACCTCGCCCGCCGTAACAGGGCTTGGCCTTAGCGTTCATTCAAGGAGTTTGGGAACTTAATAGATACCGCATTTCATTTTTAACTTTATTGGAGCCTAAAATTCTCGTATTATTAATGATTTATTAACTTGATTCAATCAAAAAACCTTTAACCTTGACTGAAGACATAATATAACGTCCCAGATAATGTGCCATACGACCTCGCTGTGACCTGAAGAACATTCACTACAGCATTTGCAGTACTATATCATCTGTGTTAAGAGAGCTTTAAACTATGTATTACTCGACCTATGCCTGTATGGTCCTATTCACCAATAAACACACTGATCAATTTTATCAACACCACACTGCCATTCCCCTCAAACTGATTACAAATTTGTATATTCAAACACCTAGTTAATTTCGTTATCATTTGAGTACCGAGTCAAAGCCACACCACTCACAAGGTACTCAAAAAAGTAACTGACAAAATTGTTTAGAATTTGACTACGCTATTGAAAGGCCTACAGTAATTCTTTTATTCTGTGGAAGGACATGGCTCATTCAGCTGATAACGAATAATTACTAACCACACTGCTCTTAGGGAACTCCAGGACAGAAGCAACCGGTTATTTAGGCCTACCTTGCTGAGAAGTCCACGTTGGCAATAAGCCAAGAGCCAACACGTTATTTATACAGAAAATAAGAAATTAGCAATAACTAAAGCTGCCTGTTAAATTTAATTATTCGTTGCTCATCAACACACACAGTATCAAAAGAATTGTTTTAACACTTTGGCGAATTCTCTCACCGTAAAGTATTTTCCCAAAGATGAGGACCTAGCTACAAAAATGTAGGCTATCATACAAAAAATCTAAATGATATATTATAGGCTACCATGTTATACCATGTTTGATAAACATCTTTTTAACGACGACTGCCTATGTGCCTAGGTCTTGCTCCTTTTTAACTAAAGAGTAGGCGTATTTATTTATCTAATAAATAATATTTAAAAATGTAAATTATAAAAAATGTAATAAATAACGAATTAAGGCTCGGCTCCCTACATTCAAAACGGCGAAGTTGGGTACCAATTTCAAAGTTAAATGATCAAAACACATTTTCACTACTAAGCATATTTTTGTGTTGTTTTTGTCAAAAAAACAAAGCTGTATGTTTTTTCTTAAAGTAAAATAGGTTGTGGGTGTTGATTGCTAAGGTTTTTTGCAATATCTCTTTTTGCAACTGAGTAAAAAATTTATAAAGTTTACTATTATTACCATACGTTCATGAAAACAATAAAACGGTTTTTGAAAATGTATTTAGCAATCAACATCCGCATATGACAGTCCATCAAAATGAAACCAAATTTTTAAATTTATTCCACGAATTAACAGAAAAAAATTACTTATTCTGTAGCATTGCTCTTATGAGAATCAGATTCAATATGGCGGACAAGGTAGCGCCCCCTTAAGGGTCGGCTCTAGTAAAACAGAAAGCAACCTGCGACTCCAGCGCTTCACCCTATAGCGGCGGTAGGTTACGCGGACATTGCTTATCCTAAATGCATTTAAAACCCGCAATTATTCAAATAGCATTTTTTTTTTTTTTAATACCAAACTCTTGGAGACAAAATTCTTCATCCGAATGGCTTGGTAATTTTTCGCTATAATTAATAGTGACAACATAAAAAAATATTAAAAATCAATGTTTTAAATTGTTAATAAATATTAAACAAAATATTTTTCTTAATTTTTAAAAAGCCATTTGCATGCATATTGACCATAGCTTTAAAATTACATATCTTTTATAATTTTCCGATCAAAAATAAAGGAAAAATTTGGATTTTAATTTAACATTGGTCTTATGGAGTGTCAGCCAACATAGCCGACAGCTAGAGCCGACCCTTAACTATCGCCATATTAATACACACTTTCTTAATACTTATATAATTTAAATACTAAATAATTAATATTATTATTATTAAATACAATATAATTTGTACTTTTCTAAAAGCATTTCGGTCGTGCATAAAACAGAACAAATGTGAACACATATTGTGTAAGTTCAAATGCAAATACTGTACCTCAAAATCATCTATATATATTAAAAGAATTTGGTCAAAACCTATTTCCAATCGCCCAGCCTCTCCTAATGGACCGATTTTGATGATTTTTGTTTTAAAATGTGTCTTATTACCTGTAGATATGTCATCAAGCATTTACCGAAGTCCTAGGACATTAGGGCTACGCCCCAGTGGCCCTCAAAGTTTCAATGTTAATCTTATGGAAGGTCAATCTTAAGGAAGAAGAAGAAATATTTCTTTTGATTTTATCAAGGACACAAAAACAGCTGTTCGTATGAAAAGCTTAAAACAGCTGATTTTGATCAACAACTGATTTGGATCAAATCAGTATCAAATGTAGTATTACCTTTTTGAGGTTACATTGACAAACTAAAAACAAACACAAACAAAAATCAACGAAAAATGCTAACTATATTTTAATTCAATTCAAACATTGGTTGTTACAAAACTATTATATATAAAACAGCTAATTTGGATCAAAAACTGAACATAATCATTCACAGATATGTCAAGTCTTATATATTATCATCCGTTCAGCCGCTATTCACCCGAGAAGGAGCCCCGGTATACAATCCTTCAAATTTCCCATGTTAATCTTATGGAGATAATGTTTAATGAGTTTGAGTCAGCTGCCAAATAAAACAGCTAATTTATGCTCGGTCACCTATGTACAAACGAGCAAAAGATTAACGAGATTCTTTATCAAATTTTCCACCTGCGAGCGAAGCGAAGCAGCCATCTGAGGCCGAAGGCCGAGCCGGGGTTGGGACGCGGAGCGTCCAGGGGCAGAGCCCCTAGTATTACTTTAAATGAGCAATTCTTGTATCTATCTTTGTATCTGTCGCGGATCTCGAAAACGGCTCTATCAACGATTTAGATGAAAATTTGCATACAGGGGTTATTTGACGTCAGGAATTGAATGCGCTAGGTCTTATGTCTTCGAAAACACGCATAAAGTCTGAAAAATGCGCATAAAATTTAAAATCTGAACTTCTTTTTATACCACCATTCAAGTCACTTAGAAGGCGAATAGACGTTCAGCTTCTTTTTATACCTCCTTCAAAGTCACTAAATAATATTCGAATAGATACATTATAGATACAATCCAGATGTTAAAAATACTGAACGATGCTCATTCACCCAGGTGCAAACGACCCAAAAATTAGCGAGAGCCTTTAGAGTGTTTTCCAACTGCGAGCGAAGCGTCCAGGGGCAGAGCCCCTAGTACCAACTTAAATGTGGTTTCCAAAATAATATTTAGGCCTACCATTTAATTTGAAACAAATTGGGAAAAAAACAACTTTGTAACATAAGAGGTTTAGAAGTTCTGCGAATTTTAATGTATGAGATAAATGTGATTGTACAGAAACTATTTATTGTTTTAATCTATATTTTTTACATGTTCTTGTACTATAGTAATAGCAAAGCGGGAGTACCGATGGACCACCATGCGTGCAAGGGGACTTGACCCGGCCTCCATCGGTGCTCCCGCTTTGCTACTACTATAAATAAATATTGAGCTTGACTTGTGAGATGATATACTTGATAGATTAAGGCATTGATTGTTGTGGGGGACTTAAACTAACAATTAATAGATTTTATTAGTTTCATGTATTCTAGGCTAATCGTGAGTTTTAGAAAAGTAGCAAGGAATTATATTTAATTTGTTTGTCAATAACTCGGTTGTCCATTGATCTACAGAAAAAATGTAGAAACCGTTTTGTTCGTATTTAAAAACTATAACGTTTTTGTTTCTTATAATTTTTTTCGTAAAATTAATGATTTTCTGGATATTTAAAATCAAAACATTTGGCAAAAATGAGTATTATTTTTTAATACATTTTAGGTGTTTTAGCCTCCAGAATAGGTTGTACGAATAATAATAAAAAATGAGTAGAATAGAGCATTGACTTGTTCTCTTTCAAAAATTACTTTGCATTTGTACATAGAAGACAAGATGTTAGCTAAACCCGAATAATTACAAATTGTTAATTTACACAAAACATTTGTTTTAAAATAAATGTTTATATTATTTTTAAAACCCCATTCAAGAGATTGTAGAACAGTATTTTGATTTTTAGAAAATAAAGACTCTTTATTGTAATAGAAGTTATGTTGAAAACCCATTTTCCGGGAAATTAGGAAGAGCAAAAACATTACTTTTTACCTAACTAACAATACAACTAGTTTGAATGGAAACTGTGGTAAAAATAATAACTATTATTTTATCCTCACAAAAAAAGCTTTTTAACAAAAGCCAAAAACAACGCGTCAAGCTATGATAATTTTTTTAATTTGTAAAGCTATGCTTTAAGAATATAAAGATTTGATTAAATATTAACAAAACAAAAAAAGAAGAGGAGAGGAATAATATTCGTTATTATTATTAAGGCGGTTCTTTTCATTGAAATGTCCAAGATATTGACTGGAAATGATTCTTCTGTAACATAAATATAACTAGATCACCTATAGAGTAAAGATAGTCGTAAATACTGCATTTCTCGATGAGGCTAGTCAATAAAAGGACCTCCAAGCGTTTCAACTATTTTGTAATTAGACACATGGATACATTCAAGTGAAAGTACTGAGTCGAAGAAGTTGTACAGAGTCTTGAGTGAAGAGCATCTTTCGGTTTTGGTGATTTTAAGAGAAAGATATTTTTAATGCGATCAATATTTCTTCACTTCAGTTATAGATTCATTGCTTTACATATTAATTGAGTTTGCTCTTGCTTTTTTTAAAATATTTGTTTAGTGATTAACTGTAGGTTTACAATGTATTATTTACTGAATCGAAGAAGTTGTACAGAGTCTTGAGTGAAGAGCATCTTTCGGTTTTGGTGATTTTGAGAGAAAGATATTTTTAATGCGATCAATATTTCTTCACTTCAGTTATAGATTCACAGCTTTACATGTTAGTTGAGTTTGCTCTTGCGTTTTTTAAAATATTTGTTCAGTGATTAACTGTAGGTTTACAGTGTATTATTCCTCTCCTCTTCTTTTTTGTTTGTTTTTGTTAATATTCAATCAAATCTTTTATATTCTTAAAGCATAGCTTTACAAATTTGTTTATTTCAATTCTTTTTTTTTATGTAAAAAATTATCATAGCTTGACGCGTTGTTTTTTTCTTTGTTAAAAAGCTTTTTTGGGAGGATTACAGTCATTTTTTTAGCAGGTTCGTTGTAAATAAAATAAGTCACAGTTTCCTTATTTATATCAATTTATTATTTAAATACACTCTAGAATGAACATAATTGCATTTGTTGAACTTTTTGGCCAATTCTTTTTTATAATAGTAGACTATTGTCTTGAATAGATAGCCAATTACTTTTATTTATTTGATCTAACTATACAAATCGCTCGCCTCTGCTGACCGATAACAAGACTGGATAGTACTTGTTCGAGAATTCTCGTTCGTGAATACAACTTTGCCAGTTGATCGCAAAGAGCGCTCGGGCTGAACTGTCTTGCGTAAATGCGTCTATTCCTCGCAAAAATTAGTTTTGTAATTTAAATTTAAAGTTTTTCTTTGTTATTAAAAATTAAAGTTATTTCATTAAAATTTGCGTAGTTTTATAGATATATATTGTATGTAAAGTATGTATAGTATCTATTGTGTGTGTATGTATGGATGTAGGCATGTGTATGTATGTAGGCATGTGTATGTATGTGTGTATTTCGTGGATATTTTATTTATGATTTACCTATTTTATTTGTAGCATGAGTCATGTTAGTTTATATTATTCTTTATATTTATAATTTTGTTATATTTATAATTTTGTTATTATTGTCTTTATTATAATTTTGTTATACATTTTGTAATTATTTATGTATTTTGTTGATGGGTTCAGTAGAAGGGGCTTCATAGCCTCGACTGCGCCCAAATAAAGGCGAAAAAACAAACAAACAAACAAACAAAAACATTTGTCGAAACTTCACTAATGGGAGCATTTTACAGTTACTCTTCTCTGTAAAATATGCGTTAATTTGTTTACCTATTTTTACAACTTCGTTTGTCTAATATTATCCTGACACTAAGCAGGCCATTGAGAGTACTATATTTTCGAAAGTATAAGCATTTTATCGGCACTATCGCATCTTATGCTAAACTTTTTTCGAAATAGCTTAGTACTCCATCTCAATAGTTTTCTAAGAATTCTATTACTTTACACTTATTATTAGTATATACTGTATCTCTATTATTATTGTATAAGCCTACTCATTTTTCTTCTTCAATCAATAATTCAAATACAATATAACATTCTAGTTTATGCGATTAAGTATTTGAGGGCATTCCTAAGCAACGGCTACCCGTTCAGTTGCATGTGCCTGGCCACACGATTGTATACCTATATTATTATCTCTACACTTCCTAATCCGTATATACGACGCGACGCATGCGCACTAAGGTTAGAAGGAAATGTTCTCGGGGGAAGAAATTCTTGGTCGCAAAGAAAAAATATCGTCGTATTGAGTAAAATGAGTGACACAGCCCTTCAATATCATTATTACTTATTGTTTTAGGGGTTTTTTTCAACCCTTAAAGGCAAACTATTTTAAAATATTTTCTTATTGCGCCTCTAGCGCCTCCGACATGTAGGCGGTAGGGTTTTTGAGATATATAACAAACTATATTTATTGTTTAGGAGTTGTTTCAACCCTTAAAAGGCAAATATTTTAAAAATCCTTTCTTAGTGCGTCCCTATCACGTATGCGCAATATGTGTAACAAATTTCAAGTTCCGAGACGGAATTAAATTAATATTATTAGTTATTAAATAATATTAATAAAAATATGATATTGTTACCAGATTTTCTCCCCTTAGCAGAACGTAACAAAATGTAAAAGTAGTGTATTTTTATATATATACCTTGTAAGAAATAAATGTTCAAAATTTCAGCTTTTTAGCTTAAAGGACAGTATAAAAATTATTATTTATTGTTTTAAGGGTTGTTACTACATTTCCACCTATTAAGAGAACGTGGCATAATGTAAAATTGGTTTATTTTTCTATGTATCTTGTAAGAAATAAATGTACACAATTTCAGCGTTTTAGGTTAAGGAAAATATAACAAACAATATTTATAGTTGTAGGATTTGTTTCAACCCTTAAAGGCCAAATATTTTAAATCCCTTTCTTAGTGCGCCTCTAACGCCTATGAGCAATATGCGCATGAAATTTCATGTTCCTAGGCAGTATTCAATTAATATTTATTGTTTTAGGGGTTGTTACTACATTTTCACCCTTTAGCAGGTCTTGACAAAATGGAAAACTGGTTTGCTTTTATTCAGATTTTTCCATTTATTGTATTCATTTTCAGAATCGGACATCCCTATGTATAAACATAGGTCCGAAAACGTAGTTTTCCGTCATAAATATATATATATTTTTTTAAATTAATGATAAGTTATTAAGATTACGTGCTTAAAATTGGTGTGCTTACTTTCCTTGGTAAGTTTTACCAGTATACAACAACTATACAGAGTGTTTGAAAAATCGGAAACAGTTTAATATCTCAAAACGTACGAGTCTTATGAGATAGAAATAAAAGCAGTTACATATTCACAACCATAAAAAAACACTTTTGGTGAGTTTGACATTTTTGTCCGCCATCTTGGAATGAACTTCATTTTGTTAAATGGGAAGGTTGTCATGTGATACATCATTTCGATGTAGAATTTCAAGAGAAAACCAACGGTGAAATCTGCACATCCATATCTTTAACCGATTAAAAATGGCGGCCAAAACAACGAAATCGTGTTTTCCAATTTTGCTGTACTATTATTTTTTTAAATATTAATTATAATTCTTTTTGGATTCAGAATTAAATAAGCTTTCAAAAGATATGGCACACAACTGTATTTGGTTGAACCACTCGAAATCAAGTTTGAAAAATCAAAATGGCTGTAACTCAAAATACTCCCAAATATCGTTGTGTGACATATCGTTTAAGAGCTTATTTAATTCTGAATCAAAAAAGAAGAATAATTAATATTTAAAACAAAATTGTCAAAACGTAAACCAAAATTAAATTTAAAAAAATAGTTATTTAAACATGAAATAAAACAACAGGTAAAACAATAAAAAAACCAAACAAGATTATACAAAAAGTGATCCCTGGACGTTGCTCACCAGGTACCTTTGCAGGGTCGGCTCTAGTAAAACAGAAAGCAACCTGCGACTCCACTCCAGCGCTTCACCCTATAGCGGTGGTAGGTTACGTGGACATTGCTCATCCTAAATCCATTTAAAACCCGCAATTCTTCAAATAGCGTTTAAAAAAAAATACCAAACTCTTGGGGACGAAATTCTTCATGTGAATGGCTTGGTAGTTTTTCGCTATAATTAATAGTGACAACGTAAAAAAATATTTAAAATCAATGTTTTAAATTGTTAATAAGTATTAAACAAAATATTTTTTCTTAATTTTTAAAAAGCCATTTGCATGCATATTGACCCATAGCTTTAAAATGACATATCGTTTGTAATTTTCCGATCAAAAATAAAGGAAAATTTTGGATTTTAATTTAACATTGGTCTTATGGAGTGTCAGCCAACATGGCCGACAGCTAGAGCCGACCCTTAATTTAACCGAGTGCAACTTCATGACGAATTGATGCTTTTGTTAATAACATTTCAGCAAACATCCCTCAGTAAAAATAAAATGATTTCGTTAAGTGTATTTGTTCTATTTGGAGTGTCCTCTTGCTAAATTCTTTGTTGCTTGCGAGAAGTCATAGGCCGCCATCAGGCTACACTATAAAAAAGTTTATAAAATATTGAAAAATTGAGAAAATATAGATGTCAACAAATGTATTGCCTTCACGACTTTTTGCGGCAGAATATTTTTTTACCAGAAGACGAATTCTTCATTCAAATCATTTAGTAATTCTATAATGTTTTATTTGTTGGTTTTTCACTAACCCAATACTTTCTTCACGTGAGAACCTTTGCCCTAAGTCTAAACTGAATACTTAAACCCATCCATTCAGAGTCTACCTTAACCTTAGGGTAGCGTGGGAAGAGAAAGCAATAACAATACAAAGCCCCGACCGAGAAACCAAACTTTACTTTTACGAGCAGATTCTTTCCATTTATTAGCCTTTAGCGAACTAATAGACCTACAGTTTAAAAGGTTCGTGGGAATAACATCAGAGTTGTATAGTTTGCAGTCTAACAATCTATTGCATACCCTAAGTAAAATATACAGAGTACATAGTTCAAAGATTTAGCGAGATTAAGAAAAGGGATATTTAGGATGATACAATTATTAAATTTAAATTACATAATATGCAGTTCCTTTTACAGTGAACTGTCTGCTTTTCTTAAAACATGTTTATGAAAAATTCACTTGAAATTTAGTATGCATATGTACATATCATGTCTTAATCGAAAGACAAACAAATTATAATTTTTTTTCAAATTAGCGGCAGTATATTACTACCTACTGCAACAGATTTATATTAAAAATGTATATTTATAGTACATATTTACTTGTAATTTAATGGTGTTGAAAGGAAAACGTAACACTTATCACAATGCAACTGCACACACTTCTAAAGCAAGTTTACCCGAGGGGTTTTAAATAATCAAATCCAAGGTTACATAAAAACTGTATGATACCAATGATACCGATTTAACCGCTTAAATTTTGTAATCAGTTACAATATTTCACACTTTCACTCTTCTCCACAAAGGTTATTGTTATTGGTTTGATGATTCGTTCTATATAGCCTATAACGTGCTGTATATACACGTTGTTGTTATTAACTGTCGTGAGGTATATCGTTTAAAACGCTTTAATTTTGTATAAAGTAGTAATTTTCAAAATTTCAATGGTCTCTACCATCAATATTGTAATTGGTTTCATGGTTAACGTGGTGGCGCGTTGTTGTTATAATTTTGTACACAACTGTTTGCTCTACGGGACCCTTGGCGGTCTCCCTAAACTCGATTTTAATCATTAAACAATGAGATGCAGCAAATCTCGGGTAGAAGGTTTTAGTACGGTATTAATTGAACATCCGCATATTATAAGTGTTTAATATCAAAGTTTTAACAAACAACACAATCGTCATGTCAATGTATTATATCTTGCTTTTACAAATCTCCTAGAACACAGCTGTCTAACTGCATTTGTACAAACAGCTAACTTCACGTTAAAATACAGTATCGGTAAGGATTAGGTTTTCGTGACCGGTGTTTAGTTTTTGTTACTATTATTAAATTTCATTCCCAGCACAAAGTCGGGGAAAATAATAATTGTTTATATTTGGAACATTCCTTAAAATAGAATGGATATAATTGAAAGTTTGACAGAAGGCAAACATATGGTGAACAAGCCGGCACGACTTTCCTTTGTTACTAATATAAACACCGACACTCTGACATACGTTTGCCTCGAGATAGTATTGAGAGCGAACATTTCAATCTTACTCTTTGAAACAATTCC
>JAGFPH010000442.1:362470-375478 GCA_018207615.1 Philaenus spumarius | reverse complement strand
TTATTTAGTTCGATTGTTTTGTGCAGATTATTTAGTTCGATTGTTTTAAATTGTAGCAGGGAAATGTACTGTCACTTTACAGTCAGGAAAATGAATTGCGAACAAAATTTATCTTTCACAAAAAGTTCATGGCGTCGGTGTCGTTTGTTTCATACCTTTTGTTTTACAGGTAATTTTCAAATCACATACTGGTATTTTCTCGGTAACATAATTTTAGAGGAGTCAAAAACATTTAACACTTTTTTGAATACAATGTAAAAGTAATTGGAAAAATAAATTAACCGGGACTCGGTTAACCAATCAAATGCTATATTAAAAAAACAATTACAAACAAAACCAGCAGCGATTCATTATTTTATTATTTTATTTGAAAGAATAAAATGGTAGTTAATGTTATTACTTTTATTTATTCAGTTAACCTTCGTCTGAGTTACTGAACTGAAAATATATATACATTGAAAATATATATTGACGGGTAGATTCCATATATGCTACATATTTTTATTAATGAAACAAACCTTTTCCTTCGTCGCTTCCGATGTGCTTTTATAAGCATTTGAATTTTTATTTCAGTTCTTATTTCAGTGTCAGTTATTTCTTGATATACTTTTGCAGTCATATCATTAATGAAATCGGTTTATAAGTAGGCGGCTAAATTAAAGATCCTGTGTGTGTAGCTTTTATTCATTTTGTATGGAAGATTATAATTTAATAATTCGCATCTGTTATTTGTACAATTTAATACTAAAGCTCATGTCGCTTCACCCACGGTAGTGCCATCTGCTGATTTAAAATCTCAGATCTGTATTTATACTACGCATCAGTATTTAATGAGTTATCAATTGTTGTAAAATGTCTGCAATTTCAACACCTTTACCAAATTTGACCTTAGCAGTTACGTTTATTAAAGTAGAGTTTTGTTTATATATACCTCCGACATAAGTACCCTATGAGTTGAACGTTTATTTCAAAAATGGTTTATATTTAAAATGTATTTTTGTATACCTTGCATACTTGAAATGTTCGAAACTGCCAACTCCAGCACTGATTCAGCGTGATAGATCCACTCAATTACATTTCAAATTCATAGAACGCGTTATTAAAATAAATGTTTAACTCTTATCTTTTGTAACAATTATATTGTAACTATAGCTTACCAATACGGCGTTGCCCGTGGTGGTTGGTATTTTCAGTCTTTTTAACGTTATTGTATTCTTTTTAAGTGTTCAGTCAGTGAGTGGTATTTGGCTTTTATATATATATAGATCTTAAATAATAAAAGCACTATTGTCATAATAATAAAAGATCTGAAATTATGATTTTAATAACTTTGATCCCCCAAACCCCTCCTAAAATTTTTCATACCCTTTCTTAGTGAGCACCTATGGAACTAGAGGAAGCTACATACCAAATTTCATTCCAATCCGTTCGGTAGTTATGAAGAAATCGTGATTTAATAACTTGGATCCCCTAAAACCCCTAAAATTTCGAATTTTTTGAAAACCTTTCTTAACGAGCGCCTATGTCCCTAGAGGAAGCTACATACCAAATTTCATTCTAATCTGTTCGGTAATTTTAAAGAAATCGTGATTTAGTAATTTTTACTCCCCAAACCCTCCTAAAATTTCCAATTTCTTAAAACCCTTTTTCAGTGATCACTTATGGCCCTAGAGGAAGCTACATACCAAATTTCATTCCAATCCGTTCGGTAGTTTTGAAGAAATCGTGATTTAGTAACTTTGATCCCACCAAACCCCCCTAAAATTTAGAATTTTTTCAAACCCTTTCTTAGTGAGCACCTATGGCCCTAGAGGAAGCAACATATCAAATTTAATTCCAATCCGGTCGGTAGTTTTGAAGAAATCGTGATTTAGTAACTTTGATCCCACCAAACACCCCTAAAATTTAGAATTTTTTGAAACCCTTTCTTAGCGAGCGCCTATGGCCCTAGAGGAAGCTACATACCAAATTTCATTCCAATCTGTTCGGTAGTTTTTGAGAAATCGTGATGAGTGAGAGAGTGGTATTTCGCTTTTATATATGTAGATATGTACTGTTGAGTCAAGAAAATCTGTTCAATGAGCGGCTTGATCAAAAGCAGCACTTCAATTACACAGTGGTTATATCGAACAAAACCATAAAAATGTATAATGATTTGTTCAGAAAGATTCCGTACTTGTTATGGTACCGACCAACATAGTTTTCGATCTCTAATTTATTTTAAAGAACTCGCTGAATACCCGTGCTTCGTTACGGGTTTTTAAAAATTTCGTACATCACTATTTTACATAATTGTAATATTGTCACGTTAGAGGTTTTGAGATATATACAAACACTATTTATTGTTTTAAAGGATGTGTCAACCCTTAAAGGCCAAATATTTCAAAATTCTTCCTTATATAGTGCGCCTCTAGCGCCTATGAGCAAAATGTGTATACAAATTTCACTTTTCTAGGTGGTATGGTTTTTGAGATACTGTGATTAGTGAGTGAGTGAGTGAGTGGGGTTTCGATTTTATATACAGTATATGTATATAGAATTGTAATTCAAGACTTACCACTTCATTCAGTGGTAAAAATTCAATTGAAAAACTACGTAAAATTTTCGTTACGAGCTATATATGTATATTTACATTACACAAAAAGTCTAAGCGAGAAGATTTTAAATAAATATTTCATATATTTTTTCATATGAAGTGTTTGTTTATTAGCCTATCATATAATTAATTTTAATCAAACCTACATGTTGGGGAAATTTCACATAAAATTATCAATACAATAAAACCAGTTTCACAAATAAAAGTAAAATAAAATAGTACAATAAATAAAACCGTGACTACTATCGGCACTGTTCGACTATATCAAAGGACTGAGGTGAACCAAACACCAAACTCTTATAAATTTACTTGAAACAAAGGATTACATTTTATCCTCCTTTACTTAATCTTACTTGACAGAATATTTGAATGATTGAAATACAGGAAACCAAAAACAAATGTCGCTCGGGGCAAGTAACCAATCCTATAAATAAAGAACCTAACTCGGCACGCGCTGTGCAACCCTAAGAGTCGTCAGATGGTAGCGCACATCCTGTACTCATGTGAGGCTGCGATGGGGATGTTTTTGTGTTCCCTTCCTTCGTCTCAGCTGCTGCACCAGCTGTTTGCAACACGCGCGTCATATTGTTTATGAAGCATGCGCAGTGGGTTACAGGATGTTTTAAAAACTTAATACCTGAATTAATTTTGAGCAATATGTCCAGAAAACAGTTTTTAAATCTCACAAACATCACTAAATTAACAATAACAAAATGATTTTCATGTGAGTTTAAAAATTGTTTATTATTTTGTCGCCTACAATTATTATAACTTATATAATATATACACACATATATACAGAGTGTTTCTACGAAAAACAGAGTATGGCCTAAAATAAAAATTGACCACCATTCTAGAACCGAATATAATACAAATAAAAAAAAAATTGTTTTGGATTACCAAAACAAAAGGAAATGTACCTACAAAATATGATTTTTTTTTCTGATGTGTGACAACCAGTGCTGAACCACTTGAAATAGATTTACACTTTTATTTCTTTTTATGATAAACAGAACGCTTACAGGATCGTTTCTTTGAACACTTTTGAAAGGTTGCTGAAAATCCCTCCTCTATCTCCAGAAGTAATGCATTAAAATAGATGTTATATCCAAACTTTCATTAAGACCACGTAAAGAGCTTTCTATGGAGTCGTTGCACCTTTTTTTCTTATGTTATTAGCACAAATAAATAACATACACATGATAGATATGTAACTAAACATTAATACGAAACAAAAATAGCAGAGCTGTGGTTTAGTACAAATTAAAAGTGTACATTTAACAATAATAAACACTGGCACATATATATCCCAGTTTGCTAAAGTAATTACGATAGTATTTCTAGAGGAATGAAAAAAATTAATTTTTAAATTTGATATGAAATAGGACAATAATATTTTCAAAGGAAGAATGGTGGGAAATGTAAGGGGCAGAAAAACTTAAGAAATAAAAAGAATTAAATAAAAGTTATTGGATTTTGGTACTGATCTGCTGATGTTCTGCCGAATATTTTACTTTTTTAGTCAGAACTATTCCTGACAAAAATATAATATTTTAAACATAATACATATGTATTAATTATAAACAATGCCATAAAATCGTGAAAGAAATGTGTGTAATGGTTATTATTAAAGACCATACGAATAAATTCCTTCTGTATACCTAATACAGGTTAAGTATTGTTAACAAATATGCATACAGTAAGGATATGCCATAAAATAAACTACAAGTCCAACAAATTAATTATATAAAAGTTTATTTAGGTATGTACAATTTAAAAATATCTGGAGGCGCCGGGCATCGATCCCGGTACCTCTCACATGCTAAGCGAGCGCTCTACCATCTGAGCTACGCCCCCAGTTGATAATAAAAGCAGTTCAACTTTAACAAATGTTGTGAAAAGTAGGTCTCTTCTAATCAAGAGAAGAGACTACATTCACTATCCAGAAAATAATTAATTTTTTTTTTATTTTCGAACTGAAAGTTGTGAATGATGTAGATTTATTTTTAAGATGCATAAAATACTGCCATTGCCATTTCTATACTAATATTATAAAGAGGTAAAATTTGTTTGTTTGTGTGTTTGTATGTAGGGGGTAATCTCTGGAACTACTGAACCGATTGAAAAAACGTTTTACTAGGACTAATAAAAAGCTACACTATCCCTGAGGGACATAGGCAATAATTCATTTCGATAAAAACATTTTTTATTTCAATATTTGTAAATTTAGTCGGAAAAAATTCTTAGGTTAGGCCTAGAATGATAAACCATCACATGTATTTTAATTTATTACCATAGCAACCAATTGAATAAAATAACAGATAATATAGCTGTTTGCTCCAATATTTCCATTAACACCTGATTTCAAAATTTGAAGCAATTAGTAGACTATTGTATTTCTAGCTTTTACATTAGGGTTTTAAAGTGTAGACCTGAGCCTTGCTGGTTTTTTTAACCATTATTATAACTGCTGTTATAAAATCTATACTAATATTATAAAGAGGTAAAGTTTGTTTTTTTTTGTTTGTTTGTATGTAGGGACACTACTGAACCGATTGAAAAAAATAGTTTTACTAATAAAAAGCTACATTATCCCTGAGTAACATAGGCTATAATTAATTTCGATAAAAACCTTTTTTATTTCAATATTTGTAAATTTAGTCGGAAAAATTCCAAGGTATACCTGAGCCTTGCTGGTTATAAAATATAAGAAATAATTGAATTTGTTCATTTAACGTTATTTACCATCTTATTTTTGAGGTTATTACTAATCCTACACTTTTATTATAAATAAAACGTAACATATGTTTTTAGAAGATTCCATTGGGGGTTGGCGTGCGGAGCACGCAGGGGTCTCCCTTAGTATTAATAAATTCGAGTATTAGAGTGAAAAACAGACAATTTTCAACTAGCGCCTGACCCCGAACGGTTCGTCAGAGAAGAAAACCTAAATTGTAAAATTTGTAGGAAATTTTATGTTCTTTCATATTGAATGGGAAGGTTATCTATGAAAAGTTGATAGTTTTCGAGCTATCTTATAAAAAAAAAAACGCTAAAAATTAGACTTTTTACCTTTTTTTTGCACTTTTTTCAATGTTGCGTCGATACATTTTTTAGGCGAACCTCAGATTTGGATTCAGCACCCCAAAAAACATATAAAATGGAAGAAATCAAAACTACCCCAAAACTTTCCCGCTGGTGGCTCTTCTGAGCACAAATTGACTTTATTATAGAGTAGGGTGACCAAATCATTTCCTGAGAAAACCGGGACACAACCAGACGCTGGCACCAATGGACCCCCCCCCCTCCAATATACCCAGATTTTTCAAATATAAAATATTTGTATTTTTATAGAAATTTTTGTTTTGTTAATACATTTTGTTAGTCTGATTATAGCCTATTTATATTGATAAAAAGGAGAAACACAAAATTGACCATGTCTTACTTCTATAATTTGTTTAGTTAATGATATTTCATATATTATTTTTTTTTTAATATTTAAGTTTTTAAAACCATTATAACCATGGAATTTTTTATAAAATTTTATTTTAATTTGCTTTAAATATTACTGGTTGTTTGTAGATGGAGTTGATTGTTCTAGCAGAAAGGGATATTTTATCTGCTTCCAGCCTTCTTGATCATGAAATTAGTTTGTTCTTCGAGACGTAGTTATAAAATTCTGCAAGTCGATTTTGTAGTTGTACAGGATCTTTAACGTTGTTTCAAGAGAATCCCCTTCATTCTGTTTCATTCATAAGTAGACTGGATATTAATGAAAGAAAATATTATTTCTGTGTTGGCGTTGTGGGCTGGTATTGCAAACAAATACTTTGCAATTTTTACCATCTCAGAAGATCTTTTTGTAAAATAATCTAAAATGTGTTAATGTATCGTGTCGTACTTCATTTAATCAAGCGAAATAAAACAAACATTTATAAAATTTCATAAAATCTATTTAAAACTGAATTCCGGGACTTTTGAGCTTCCCAAAACCACTTTTCGGGACACCGTATTTTATGGCAAAAACCGGGACAATCCCTGTACTTTTTGGTTATGGCTTTTTGGTCACCCTGTACTAGAGAGAGTTCTAATGAAGTTCTCAATTAACACTTAAACTCCAATAATTAATAATAACCCCAATAATTAATCCGTTCATAACATTTTATAATATCAACGAAAAACCCCAAAAAAGTCCTAATTTATTGTTATTTTTGTTTATAAAAATGAGCAAAAGTTCATTGCCTAATAGTTTTTGTATTTTACATACCTATGTGCTTAAAGTCACTGTGGATGTCGCTTGCTGTTGAATTCAATAACAAAATTAACCTTTTATTTTGCTCTATTGACTGGTCTGTACGTTCGATTGATGTGAATATAAATCTGCACCATTTTCAAAATCAAATTTTGATACACAGCTATCATCTCTCAAATGCACTTGCTATAATAATTCAAACTCTCGCCCAACATCCAAGAAAACGCGTTAAAGTCGTTCTACTACACCCGATTCCACGTTATCCGTGCAGTACAGAGCGCCCATAAGCCATGTCATCCTTACGACAGTCTCAGCGATAATAGCCAACTAAAAACATCAACTCCCATGCTACGCTAGGTCATGGGTTGACGCAACCCGCATGACAATAAACGTGATGTTCGCTGTAATGGTAGTAGCATGTCTATTCTCCCGTAAGACCTGTACTGCACGGTGAACGTAGTCGAGTGTAGGCTTACAAAATTGTGATAATATGAACTTACTTCTTTATGAATCAGCTGTTTTAAGTAAATAAAACAACTAGCTGGTTTAATTTGTTATTTTGAAAGTTAGTATTTTTTTGCAATTATAATTTGAGTTAAAACAACTGTAATTCTAGGCGTGTTGGTTTTGCTGAATAAGCCTAGACGTGCATAGGCCGCATGTGTCCTGTTTTAAGACATATCTAAGTATTATAAACTAGTAGTTCTGTGAACAGTAGACCTCGCTCGTTGAAATAACAAATGTGGTTTAGAGCTTAGGTTAAAAATAGTGTGTCAGTAAGGAAGTAAGCACAAGGTTTAGCCAGTGAAACATTATTTTGCAATTCCCGCTATTCCGGGATTTCTAGTTCTCGTTTTTTTCCTTTTCTTGAGCTTTAACTGCTAAAGATTTTCATTTAGAGGCATTGTGTTTTATTTAGGTTAATAATGTGTAAGATAGCTAAAAATATCACGTTATAGAGGGACAACATAGAATTAAATATTTACATACTTAAATAACTAAAACTTAACAATGTATTTACAGTTCCATAACTTCCATATCATATACCATATTCCAATATTAGAAATAATGAAAACAACCGATGTTAAAACGTCGTGATAGTGACCTCAATTTTATTCTCAACCCATGTACCTACACTTCCCACGGTGTCCAACGGTCATTTTTTGTATGCCCTTTATCGCCGAGAGATTTCATGTCATTTTGTAATTCAAGTAACGCTAAGTCAAATACTTTTATGAAATGTACAATGATAATTTACAAGTATTCAGTTTAATTCTTTGATTTATTCTCTACACTTTCTTATCCTCTACACTTTCTTATTATTATATGCCATTTTTAGGCAAAGGATACCTAAGGTACTATTCAAAACAGGCCTAGTTTTGTTAGCAGTCTTGTAGTATAGGAACATAAAATCTGGTGTTTTCAAAATAAGAAATTTGAAATTGATAAATATTTTTATACAATTACGAAGCTTTTTTACGTTTATGAAAAAAATTACAATAATTTTTACTACTTTTAATGTAGGCCTAAAGTTGAACTTTTTCCTTTCGTTACTGAACATGCTAATAACTAATAAATGTTTCTTGAGCTAATAACTTTGTTAATTTGACTACAATCATTTTTTTACTGGCATATATGCATTCTTTGAACCTTTATCTACGAAAAAGCTATGGAACAATTTTGAATTGGTTTAGAATAAACGTATAAAAACATGGTTGAAATACAAAAACTTGGACGATTTTTAACAAATTTAAAGTTTAAGGCCCTTTTGTGAGCTTACCGTTAGAGATACGGAAAAACATCAAGAATAAAATTTTGTTGAAAATCAAATTTGCTATTAGCAGAATGTCATTAGTTTTTAAATTCGACTTACGGTTAAGCCACAAACTGGCTTTGGAAAAAAGCTTACACTGAGAGAAACTGTGCGGCCGCCCTTTTTATTTTATTTAAGGGGTTAAAAATGAAAAATGGAAAAAACCTTTTATATATATGGCTCAGCTTAAGAATAAGGAACATTCATGCACAAAATCATCAAAATCGGTCAAGGCGTTTGGCCGTAATCGTGAGACAGACACACAGACATACAGACGAAATGCCGAACGGTCAAGTTAAAACGAAGACCTCGCTTCGCTCGGTCAATTATGGTAGGATAAAGAACATTTGACACATCACGCCGAACAATGTAAGGCAGAGGAAAATGAGATGAGAGAATAGTTAGAAAACAATCCTTTGCTTTTCATGAAAGACACTAAAACCCGATCACTTGCATCCGTAGTGTTATCTTTCAAAAAGTTTCAGATGAGAAATTTCGGAGATAAAGCATTATTTTCTTTTAAGTTTTTTTGCTAGCGTTTTTTAAAATTAAGGGTCGGCTCTAGCTGTCGGCCATGTTGGCTGACACTCCATAAGACCAATGTTAAATTAAAATCCAAAATTTTCCTTTGTTTTTGATCGGAAAATTATAAACGATAGGTATGTCATTTTGAAGCTATGGTCAATATGCACGCAAATGGCTTTTTCAAAACTAAGAAAAATGTTTTGTTTAATATTTATTACCAATTTAAAACATTGATTTTTAATATTTTTGTATGTTGTCACTATTAATTATAGCGAAAATCTACCAAGCCATTCGCCTGAAGAATTTCGTCCCCAAGAGTTTGGTATTTTTTTTAAAACGCTATTTTAACAATTGCGGGTTTAAAATGGATTTAAGCTGAGCAATGTCCGTGTAACCTACCGCCGATATAAGGTGATTTTAAATATTTTTTACGTTGTAACTATTAATTATAGCGAAAAATTACCAAGCCATTCGGATGAAGAATTTTGTCCCCAAGAGTTTGGTATTTTTTAAAAAACGCTGTTTGAATAATAGCGGGTTTTAAATGGATTTAGGATGAGCAATGTCCGCGTCACCTACCGGCGCTATAGGGAGTCGCAGGTTGCTTTCTGTTTTACTAGAGCCGACCCTTAAGGTAGGGAGCGATGAGGAGAAACGCGGCGACTGACGACAATAGGGAAACTTACTAAGTTTCACATTTAGTGAATAGCATACATTGACCTCTTAATGTTAATTTACAAATGCATCCCTATATTTAAGA
This sequence comes from Philaenus spumarius, assembly GCA_018207615.1. Taxonomy (NCBI): domain Eukaryota; kingdom Metazoa; phylum Arthropoda; class Insecta; order Hemiptera; family Aphrophoridae; genus Philaenus; species Philaenus spumarius. The sequence goes on along the minus strand of JAGFPH010000442.1, from coordinate 365,532 downwards.
ATTGGCATGTTCTGAAATAATAAATCTAAAACAAAGTCACATGCTTAGAGTGTCAAATCCGAAACATTTGGAACCCTAAAAAATAATAATTTGTTTAAGGATATCAACAAAATATTTGTTTAAGTTTTTGTGTTATGTAGGTTTACAGATATTCCTGAAAATGTTGCTCCCCCCCCCCCCACCTTCTCCTTGTATTTCCAAACGTACTGCAGCTAAAATTGAGCAAACTCCTGTGGATTTTGAGTTACTCATATGCTGCTATAGAGTGGATGCCGTCTACAGACCCTACATAAAAATACGACATGAACTTTGATCAACATAACTAATTGGTGATTAAAGTGTCCGACACTCCCAACGCATTGTGATTATCCCCGTCTGCTGACTGGGCCAGATGCTAATAATAGTCCTAATCATCCCGTCAAAGGGAGGAAACATAAATATATGTACATTGCCAGGACCACTCTAGCCTAAGGGGTCTGTAATGAACAAGGGTTTCGGTAATAATTTAAAAACCTTAGGGGATGAAAAGGGGTGAACTCGGAATGGCAGTAGTTAGTCAAAGGGGTACAATAACAGTTCTCCCTGTGTTTGCTTCGGATGTTTAGTGAGCTAACATTAAAGCAATTATTTTCACACATGAAACAGACGGAGACATTTCTGAGAAATGTATACTGTATAGGCCTAATGCTAAAAATAACGAAAAGGTCATATAAACAAAGGTTCGGGAAATGCACATTTCCCTTCTATACGCTATTTTGTTTGTATTACATAAACTCAATAAGTTTGGAAATAGATATGATATTATGTTCAGATTTGTGTCAACATTTTGTGTTTTTTAAATAGTTAAAATTATAATATCCCAGATGAGCTAACCCAAAACGTAGCCTTGCCTTCTAAAAATTAGGGAAAAGTTGGGAATGTTTTTAATTTACTTGGTGCATTCGAAATCAGAGTTAACTGAGTTTGCACCATTTCCCGGGTAGAGCTTTACTCAGCAAAATGTTTGCTGAATTTTTTCTGTATTTACAGTTGTATAGTATTAAATTCAGACTGAAACAACACATTGAAATTCAAGTGTTTGTTGGAATGGTTTGTTAGTATGGAATGGATGTGTGTGTATTATATCCAACATAAGTAACAGTAACATTAAAGAGAAATGTTATATTAAGTCTAATAAACGGTACCAGAAACTGGCTCATACTTTCTCATAAACATAATTATTTAAATTATTAACACGTTTACTGCTAAGGTCGCACATGTGAGCTTGACACTGAACACTATGAGAAGCGGCCGACGCACAGTGCATTATACACAGTGCATTACGTGCTTTGCACGCCAACACCCGTATTGGGAGAATTTTCAATACACAATGCATTGCATGCTTCGGACGCCAATTTTAAAAGTATGTTAGGAGAGTAACTATTAAAAATCATTATTATTAGCTGAACGAGAATTTTTTGAAAGATGCTGTTTTTTGTATATAGTAGGGTACAACAAGGGCTAGAAATAAGCCAAATTTGATCAAAATAGTTAGAGCCGTTTTTTATTAAAAAAATATAACTGATTTTTTGGCCAAAAAGGGGTATGTTTTTCAAAAATTTTCAACATTTTTTTTCGTGTATCCATACAGGCCTAATTGGCATGTTTGGTGCAAATTTGTTCGAAATCGATCGAATAGTTTTCTCTCTAGCTTTATATCATACAGATAGACATTTTGTAAAAAACACGTTTTTGGACTTAGGGGGTCCCAAAATGGATATTTCCAAAAAAATCTCAACATCGATTTTTTTACGATCACACTATACTTTCTCTATACTAGTATAGTGAGAAAGTAAAATTAACTTTGCAAAGAGATTTGTCCGACAAATGACTGGTTTCTGAAGCCAGAGAAGCAATAAAAAAAATTAAATAGTGTGCTTAAGACCACACGTTGGAAGTGATAACTTCTATGACCAATTTATATTTTTTTGTCCGTACTAATATTAGAGGAGGAGGAATAAGGATAAAATAATTTAAAACATTAATGACTTTGCTGACTTTGGTATTTAATATACATATAACACAAATATCATATATATATATATACATACATACTATATCTCGAGCGGTGACGGTCGCGAGTTTGATGCTTTTTCCTCTCCCAATAAGAAGTGCTATGTAGTATATTCGCGTTGCGTACATACATATATATATATATATATATATATAATACATACTATATCTCGAGTGGTAACGGTCGCGAATTCAATGCTTTTCCCCCAAGCAAAAAGTGCCCAACGCCGCTAAAGAAGTTTTCACTTCAAAAATTAACTGGGTGTGCTTAAGACCACACGTTGGAAGTGATAACTTCTATGACTACGGGGATTTTTAACTCGGTAAATGTGTACAATTATAAGGATTATAAAACTGTAGGCCTATTTGTTCAAATTGTTTATTTATATCCGTTATTATATATTTAAAGAAAGGCAAAAATATTATCTTTTAGTTACCTTTTATTTCATATTGATAGATCAAATGATTTAGAAGTTGCTAATATTACAGTAAAGAAATTAATAATCAAATATGTTATACAAAGATGTACGAATGTTTGCGAAGTTAAACAGTAGGTATCCTTCTTTAAATTTGTATAAACGAATATATTGATGATCAAAGGTTAGTTTTATATACAGTTTATAACCCCAAAGCAAATCTTATAACGTGAAGCCCATATAACTTATAGTTATAGAAGCCTACATTAGTTGTATAACTAATATATAAGAAAATTAACATCACAAGAAATTTTAATGGTTGAAGTTGTAAACATAACCCCAAAATATAATCTACGCTGGGTTTTGTTTAAGAATTACAGATGATGGGTGAAATCAGCTGTTATATTATATTAACTAATTCTTATGTGTTAATTTGATTGCTATGCTAATAAATGTAAATAATGTATTAATAATATTCCCTCTCCACGATCTGACTTGTGTCTAAACAAAAGCGTGACGCGAGATCTCGCGAGAAATCTGGCGTGATGCGAGATCTCGCGGGAAATCTGGCGTGATGCAAGATCTCGCGAGAAA
>JAGFPH010000442.1:351869-362460 GCA_018207615.1 Philaenus spumarius | reverse complement strand
TCTGGCGTGATGCAAGATCTCGCGAGAAATCTGGCGTGACGCGAGATTTCGAAAACATAGCCAAGTCGAAAGTGCCCAACGGGCCAATAGAAGTTATCACTTCAAAAAGATAAATTTCCTTAAAAATATCAAAATTATGATATGTTTAAATGCAGATTTTGACAATTCCGCTTGATCGACTTTCATAATTATTTTCATATAACTGAAAAACAGCACACATTTTGGCCATTTGGTAGAAACTCCACTCAGAAAATAGTGCAGACTCAGATTACTCTTATCTAGCATGACCTTTAATGAACTAAAAACAGTTTAAACTTTCATCCAATCTTTGGAAACCAAAATTGTACTTTGACTGGGCTTAACTCCAATACGAATAGAGATATCGAAACTAAAAATACTGTAGAACATTTCATAACATTAATTTGTAGTTTTCAAAAATGTTGTAATTTTAGAAAATTAAAAATAGTAACCATTTCAAAATAAATGTCAGAGAAACTAATGAAACTATCCGTTTTAGGAAGAAAGACAATGCTGAACAAGATGTTACTTACGCTAAAGAAGTAAGCCTACATAATGCATTTAACAAAATATATAACTGCCAACAACGGGTGTCTGCATCAGCTCGTTCTGGAGTTGCCTTGCTGATGAAATGACCGACAGACAGATGGATACCCTATCATATATTTCAGGACTAAATTTAATACACGCACATTTATGTAAAGCACGCAAACCCACATACAATCGAACAATGAGAATTGAACAATATTAAAAATGTATATATTTTATGATACTGGCGTGTAGTAGGTATGGTTTGAAAGGGCTTCATTGGCTTTAGTGAAAATATTAAAACTATTTTTCTTTTTGTTGTTGTGAGACGTAGTTTTTAAGATAGTTTTTGCAAATGTTGGTCAAAACACAACTCGGCTTTTGCTGCATTAACTGTTCTTTAATTTTATTATTAGTAAATAATTAACTGAATTTAAATTTGATTCACAAAAATGAGCAAATTAGTAAAACGATTGGGATTGTATGTACGGCATTTCAGTTATAATCCGATAAAATTTTGGATAATGATAAAATGCATGTCCCTTAGTAATATTTTTTTAAACGATTGGGACTGTATGTACAGCTTTTCAGATATAATCTATCGAGGTATGACAAATTATCACTGGCATGTTTCTTGACAATATTTTGTAAAACGATTGGAACTGAATAATATACAGCACTTCAGATATCAATCTATCGATTTAAAAAAATTGTATTGTACTTGCATGTCTCATGATAATATTATGTAAAACGATGGGACTGTATAATATACTATATTATATTATATATTATAATCTATCGATGTAAGACAAACATGTATCACTGGCATGTTTCTTGATAATATTTGGCAAAGCGATTGGGTTTGTATGTACAGCATTTCAGTTATTAATATATCGATGTGTGACAATTATGTATTACTTGCATGATTCTTGATATTTTATAAAATCATTGGTATTATATGTACAGCATTTTTGTTTTTAATCGGTCGATTTATGACACTTGTATCAAATGCACGTTTCTTAATAATGTTTTGAAAACTATTGGGATGTATGTACAGCATTTACGATATTATTCGATCGATATATAGGAATTGTATCATATGCATGTTTCTTGATAATATTTTTAAAAAACTATTGAGATTATATACATCATTCCAGATATTAATCCATCGACTTATAACAACTATATCACTTGAATGTTGCTTGATAATATTTGGTAAAACGATTGAAATTATTTGTACAGTATTTCAGATATTAATATATCGATTTATAACAATTGTATTACAGTACTTTCGTGTTTCTTTTACAATATTCGGCAAAACGATTGAAATTGTACGTACAGCATTTCAGAAATAAATCGATCGATGTCTAACAATTGTATCACTTGCATGATCCTTGATAATATTTAGTAAAACGATTGAAATTATATCATCAGCATTTCAGATATTAATAGATTGATTTACAACAATTGTATTACTTTCATGTTTCTTGATAATATTCGGTAACACGATTGGAATTGTGCGTACAGCATTTCAGAAATAAAACGATTGATGTATAACAGTTGTATCACTTGCATGATTCTTGATAATATTTGGTAAAACGATTGAAATTATATGTACAGCATTTCAGATATTACTAAATCGATTTATAACAATGTTATTACTTTCATTTTCTAGATAATATTCGGTAAAACGATTAAAATTGTACGTACAGCATTTCAGAGATTAATCAATCGATTCGATTTATCAAAATTTAATCGCTTGCATATTTCTTGATAATATCTTGTAAAACGTTTGGTATTGTATGTATAGGGTTTCAGTTATTAATCAATCAATTTTGTACAGTGGTATCAGAGTATCTCTCTTGACAATATTTATAAAACGTTTGGGAGTATACGTACAGCGCTTTAGTTATTCATTGTTCAATTTTGTATAGAGGTGTCATAGGTCTAGGTGTGTGTGTTTTTTTTACAATCTATATATATATAAAATCTAAAACCCACTCACTCACTGATCACAGTATCTCAAAAACCATAAAACCTAGATTCGTGAAATTTTTACACATATTGCTCATAGGAGCTAGAGGTGCACTAAGAAACGATTTTAAAATATTTGGCCTTAATGGTTGAAACAACCCCCTAAAACAATAAGTATTGTTTCCTTACAGCTAGAAAGCTGAAATTTTGTAAATTTATTTCTTACAAGATACATATAAAAATTAAACCAGTTTTACGTTACGTGCTGCTATGGGTGAAAATGTGATAACCCCTAAAAACACAATTTAATTAATCAATCAATTTTGTACAGTGGTATCATTTGTATGACATTTGAAAATATTTTGTAAAACGTGGGATTGTGTGAACAGCGTTTCAGTTAATAATCGATAAATGTTTTAATCGTATTATTAGTATGTAAATATTTTGTAATACTTAATCTTTCGATTTTTTACAAAAGTATCATTTCTACGTCTCTTGATAATATTTTACAATATTGTCAGTTTCTTGTTATGTTTGTTCAAAGATTTGAGACTACCAGTTTGAATTGGAAAAATCGGATCTGTATTATTTATTTGTTATGTATAGTTAAATTTTTTTAAATAAATAGTTTGTCTTCGACTCCTAAAATTTAATGATGTATCATTAATCGTAGCGTCTGGAGGGGAAACTTTTTATTTTAGTACATATATGCATGTTTTTCTTCTTTCTGGTGTGGTCACATGAGGATGCGCTCGTGAAGTTTAAACATCCTATATATAACATTAATATGTAGTTATCCTACAAGACTATTTTAGATTTATTGAACGGTACTGTCGAAACTTACCGCACCGATTTTAATTCCAATCAAACTGTTTTTAACATTTGAACCCGTTTATTTCGATATTTGAAATATTTTAGACAAAACGCGATTGTTAAAAATGTTTCACGGACCCTAGTGCGAGAATCTCCTTATATGCCTACCTTTGTAGGGAAGTTTGAATTCTTAATCCCAATTTAATAGCACCAATTTAAATTATAAGAAGTAGACTACTTAAAACCAGAACTACGAAATTGGGCATTGGTGGCAGAGAAATTTGTTTATATTTTTAACAATACTCTTAAAGGAGATCAAAAATGTATACTGTATCATGAGATACCAAATACCTGAAATTGAACATAACAATGTTATTTTGTGAAAAGTTAATAGTATTATTGGAAACAAAACTATGAAAGACCGGATCCCCTCCACACTCATAAGGTAAGGGACGGAGTGGGGAGAACCGACATCCGCCAGCACTCCAGCAGCAGATCTGGTGAAACTAAACCAGTAGTTGTTCAGGCCTCCTAGGAGTGTCCTATCTTGTTGATTGTATAATGGTTTTCTTCAAGTTATAGAAATGATAAGTGACTCAGTTATATTAATATAATTTGACCAGTGTTTAATATAGTTTGGTTTAAAAAAGGATGTGTTAGTGAGATTAAGACAGTCTGTTTACAAGAAACACATCCCAAGGTGAGCGACAATACATTAGTCATAAGTAACGCCCTTCAAGCATGTTGCACGAATTCAAAACAAACTACTTTAGTACACGTTATATAAAACTGTTAATTTTTTACTCATTACATCATATTTTCTACCTAGAAATAAAGTTAGATTTAAATTGCGTAAATACGTCCATAGGTGTTAGGGACTGCTCCTGCAAAATTGTTTATAGGCTAATCATTAATATATGGAACAGTTTTTGTAAGTTCTGTATGGTACTACAATTTTGAGGGGGAAATGTATAATGAATTAATTTAGCTAATGTAATCTATTTGGAATAATTATCAGCCCATGTTACCAGCGTATTACAACATTTAATTTTATTTCAGAATTGTACAGATTGTTGCTGGTCGTGGTTATTGTTTTTATTTAGGCCTTCCATACAATAGATAGAGAAAACACTATTACTGTTAAAACAGCTTTAATTTATTATTAATGTAAACTCTTTTAAAATGTATATAACAAGATATGCACTTGTTTAATTTATTTATTTACAATTATTTAACAATGCCGTCAGACCGTAGCAGAACAAAGTCTAAATCACTTAGGGTTTTAATGTGAGCTTTGTTTAAGATCTTCTACTGTAGATAAATTGCAATAATCAATTTTGTGGTTTTTCCATTTCATCATGTATTACTAAGAAAATTCTAGAATTCTCTCTGACAACACAAACATTTTTAACATTGGCTAAGTAGAACCATGGTAGAACTTTGGTAATGCCTAGTCTTAATAAACTTGACCTCTTTGCATATTAGCATTGAAGAAACAACACTATAGTATTGTTTCTTCAATGATATTAGTAAAGATTTTAGTGAGTTGTACACATTTTTATCTACAGTGGCAGTGGGCATATTAAAATAGCGTTATATTTACATACACACAATGTGAAGTGAATAATACATTTCGCGACGTCTGACACTGGAATGTCACTTTTATAAGACAAGTTAGTAAAGGCTTGGGGGTTACAACACCGAAGAGATAATGAGACGATTAATCAGTTGTGAAGATCTTCCATGAACAAACAACCCTTTGTCATTATTTTATTCAGGAGAGGTAGGTCTGTCTGACGAACACATACTCGGTCAGTTCTTTTACTTTCTTTGGTGAAGCGAAAAGAAAGTGTGATTATATTTCGATAATCACAGCTAATAAAATTACTGTGGAGCTGTGTGGGATGTAGCATTCCACCCGCACGGACATTTTACAATACGTTAACCTTCTTTGAAAAAAATGTTTTGTTTTATTTTATTTGAACTTTAAAACTTTAATATTTTTAAACGCCAGTTGGATTTTTTATGTGTTGTTTAAACCAACAAAGCGGTTAAATCAGAAAACCTAATTTCCCTTGACTATATTTAGTTACCGCATAAGGAATTTTAAACAAACTAACAATGTTTATTTTAGTAAAATAGCTCTACCTAAACTAAGTTACCTTTATCTAGAATTCTAGATTATTTTTAGCAAATTGGGTATTTATAACAATAAGTATAACATTCGCCATTAACAAACACAAAATGGTGGCTAAATGCAAAATTAAGCATTTTATGTCCCTGATTTATTTACTTTTCCTGCTGAAGGTTTGGAACGTAACTTCAAAGGGTCATAAGAATTAAACTAACCTGGCTTTGAACGACAAAGAAAGTAAGCTTTGGCACAAGTCCTTGCCGATAAGGTTAGGTTTCTAAAGTTACGCCTATTTGTACACTCGACAGATGCGTGCTTTGTGATATGATAGTCGTGTTATTTAACTTGCTAGGCGTAAACAATAAACTATGACGAAGCCATGAAATATTGTATATTTCCCGACACGACATTTATGTAATTTTAAGCGGAAAACATCTTTTCCTCACGACTTAACAAGTCCATATCAGTTGTTCTTACCTGGGTTGGTACTACGTTAGTATCAGGTTTGCCCGGGCCGGGTGCTTACCGTGAAAGCGAAGCGGTAATGACTTCTATATTTTTGTTACTTGTACAATTAAAACAGTTACTATCAAATAAATAACAGACCCTAAGTAGAGACACACCCTGTCATAGCTTACTGTCAACATTTCTACCACTGTAGACTATTATCCAAAACGGCCTAACCAGCGTATTACAATAGTAGGCGCCAAAAATGTAGTTATTGTAAGATAGACGTAATAAGATCTTTTCATTACAATTAATTCGTTAGCTTATTACCGTTAAGATTTATCTTTATGACATTTTAATAGGGCTGGGAGGAGCATATGGGGGGTGATCAGATTTATTGATTCGAAATATCGTTTTTATAGTAGGCTACTGTATATTTTAGTAGACTAAACATGTATTCTTCGCACTCCTGTTTTGATCAATTAGAAAAAAGACAAAATGTAATGAGGGGGTTAATACATCGCACCAATTTAATTGTTGGGATAAATTTATACATATTCCTAGTTAACATCGTCATATATAATTTGAACTTATTAGGGAAACTTAGGCCTGTAAATTTTAAAATAAATGCAATTTGTCCATTTAAAAACATCAGCTGTTTGCTCGGCTTTTAATTGTTATGTTAGGCTTTTTTCAATGGTACATTGAAACATAAATACTATTATAGGCCTAATTGTTATATATATAGCAAACTTAATTTTTAATTTGATTTAGAAATTTAATACGATTTACCATCTTAGCTTCAAATAATAATCTTATATTCTTAAATGAGCAATAATTGTATGTTTTTGCAGAATTTAATTTCGAAAACGGCTCTAAGGATTCCCTTGTAATTTGGTACATAAGTTATTTGTTACCCAAAAAGTCAGTTGGACTTATTGAAAATTACCGGAAAACTCGTTTTCTACATCTTTTTCTCAAATTAAAAAGTAAAATTTGTCCATTTAAAATACACAGCACAGCTGATGCATAATTTGTCCATTTAAAATACACAGCACAGCTGATGCATAAATTTTTTCAATGCCAGTACCATAATCAGATGTTTCCTTTAAAGTTGTGTGGTAGGTCTAATGTGTATCAGTAGTTACCATAGCAACTAATAAATATCATATAACACAGACGTTAAACAACAACAGCTTCTAAAACTAACCCTTTATTAATTAAGTTGTGAAATGTTATAGGCCTAACCTAAAAAAATCCTATATGGTATTTACACTCATTTACGTTAAACTATAAACAAACAACAATGTTTAAATTCATTTACAATATTTAAACACAAACCTAACATACTTTGCAGTTTCCATGATGTTTAATACTGTACATTGAGTATGTTTATCACTTACATACCTGATATATACTTAAAAAAAAATAATAATAATTATTATTTTTTTAAATAGTCAATCGATAAAAACATATTTATTAAAATATTTTAATAAAATAATCTTTAAAGATAATTTTATAATTTGCTTTATCGGGGATATAAAACAAAGCTAGAGTTTAGCTGATGGGATCATAACCAGATCGTAGATCGGCTTCCAGCTAGTAATAAAATATGTGTGGATGAAGGATGGATATGGGCACAGGGTCTTCTGCAGCATTTATATATTTCTCATTTGCAAGATCAAATCTATCAGCCCGAGTAACTCAGAAACTTTAACAAAAACACCATCAAGTACACATTTTGAATTAGGCCTAATTAAGTAGGCTACATAATTCAACGATTTTTTAGGTAAAACCTAGTTTAGCCATTATCGCCTGGTATATTAATATGCTCCATGCAGTGCTCTTAAACATAACTACTTAGTTAACGAAAATAACAAATAGCACCCACGACTAAAACTCAAAAACAATTTAAAATCTTAAAATTAGTTAAAAATAGAAGAAAAAATATAGGTAAAACGGTTTTAAATGAATTGTAACAAAAATTACAACATGTAGAAAGTCATAGGCTACATGATATAGGCCTACTCAATAAAATGCAATTAGATACCGTCACAAGAAAAACAGAAACCACAATAAACTTAAACTTTAAACAACGAATAGCTATAAACTTTGGGTAAAAAAAAACTAACTTTTAATAGTAAAATATAAGAATAACAAAAACTTCACAAAATAAAATTAAGCGAGGTTTAGTTCAATGAAGTCTAGGGTTGTTTGGTTACAAAGAACAACTAAATTGTCTTACCACAAGCTATATTACAAAAAAAATAAATACAAATAATGAATTCTCTACTTTATAAAGTATCACATCGCCGCGCTGGATTCAAGGCCTACTATAACAAGAGTTGCACATTCCCCACGTTACCCAGAAGGCTAAACTTACCAGAACAGTAAGAGTTTTATCAAAATCCGAAAAGTAGTTTTTGAATTAACTCAACAAGAAAACTTCTATAACGTTCCACTTGTCTATTCATTACTATTTACTATCTAAAATACAATTCTGTCGTCAAACAACTTAAAAAAAAAAACAAGTCTATTGTTAAAATTTTGATCGTATTATAATAGTTCTCAGACTAAATATAAAGATTAGACTGAATTGACGTTTATGGCTACGTTAAACTGGCTCATTAAGATTTCAGAAAACTAATTAGTCGAGTCGGCAAATGGAAAGACAAAATACGCAACGTATTCAAAGGAGAGATGGTTGACCTTCGCCTCATTTGTACGGGTCAGGCAGGAGGCCTTGATTTGGGGAAAACATAGACGCACTTATAAAAAGACTCGATTTTTTAATGGAAATCATTTGGTGGATTCTTCAAAATGGGGTTTTTACGATCGAACGACACAAACTTTGATTTATTGTTGTGATTACCCACAGATTTGGAAATGTCGTGAATAAATTTTAAGGTAACAGCTTTTTACATAGATAAATATGAGACGAGAATAAATAGGCTGAGAAATTATACAATGACAGGACTTCTAGACGTGTTCCTCTTCTTTTAGGATGCAATACCCAGATAGAATCACTCGTCTCTACCCGCTAAAAACTTTAACTTTAACACCACGTCTTTTGGAAATAGAGGGGATGGTTGTTTGAGCTACATTTTTGGGAAATATTACATGACAGACATATCACAAAAATACAGTATCATGAAATTATCTAAGATAATACATAGTTTGTGTAGGCCTACCCTTAAATAAAGCTCTGCTCTAGATGACACTTCCTTATTTTTGTTGGTATCAAACTTTAACCTCTCCATAATTCATAGAAAATATGTTTTATTTATGATTGTATAATAAGCTGGTTGACATGCTGTTACCAGTTTCCGTTCGGGAGAACATAGGCTGTGGCCGACAGACGAGTAATCCTAAACACAAATTCAGTATTTCCTTAAAAATTACGGAACCATCGTACATTTCTTATCTGTCTTTGTTAATATTTAATGTTAATTTCTTACATCTGCTTTGAATACTAAAGCTCAATGTTGATATGCTATCGTAACATACATTCGATAACAAGTTACGGCTACACCACATAATGGCAAAGCATATTATTTTGTAATGGTAAAGAAATAAGTAGGCCTAGTTAATAATAATTGTCTGCTCCCAACAACATATACTGTATTTTGTTAACAATTGTAATGACATTTATTGTTATTTGGTCTTAACTACATCAATGTGAGCGTAGTTCCACTCTATTCTAACTATAAATATGTAGAGAGAAGCATGAGATACGATTAAGAGTGTGCAACAAATACTTACCATTAAAGTAAATTCAAACTTGGGGAGACTGGCTTTGTGCTATTTCACTACACTCGATTCCAAGTTCACCATACAGTACAGAGCGCCCATAAGCCATGCTATCCATACGACAAAGCCAACTAAAAAACATCAACTCCCATGGAACGCTCGGTCAGTTGACGCAACCCGAATGACAATAAACGAGATGTTTCCTGTAATGGTAGTAGCTTGTCTATTCTCCCGTAAGATCTGTACTGCACGGTGAACGTGGAATCGAGTGTAGTTAGGTCCTCAAGTACCTACAACCGCTAGTCATCTCTTGTAAATTGCGGTCTTATTAGCGAATTTCCATAGGAAAGATGAGCTATTGCAGTGAACCTTATGGTGAGGCCTATATGGTCGGGAGTAGTACATGAGCACCGATCATGGTCACCAGAACACGCTTTGGGTCCGATTTGTTACACAAGTTGGTTGTCCAAGTCGCTCAGACGAGTTCGTTGGCAATAAAAATTCAACACCCGGAAGCACGTTTTTTGACAGGAAGTTACATTTTTATTAGATTTGTCGTACTAGAATGAAACGTTTTTAGAGTTTTTCTTCAAAAATAAATGTAGGATATTATTCTGCACATTTTGTTTTTTACACGACCTTATAGCTCGCTTAGTTTCCCCAAAACATAAAAGTACCTGGTTCAAATCCACGTGGTTAATTTTACCGTGGGGCATCTTCTGATAACCCGAGACCGCAAGGTTGAGCTGATAATTTTTCCGCTGCTAATGGAACGCGTGAGTCGCAGCTGGAGGCTAAAGCCTCGGCTACGATACGAGCGGCGGGCGGCAGTAGCAGGTTCAAGCGGCGCACGAAAATTATCTAACTGATGGAGTTTCCTTGTTAAGGGTCGGCTCTAGTAAAACAGAAAGCAACCTGCGACTCCAG
>JAGFPH010000442.1:286555-324388 GCA_018207615.1 Philaenus spumarius | reverse complement strand
CATAGTTATAATGAGTTAGCATTTTGTGCTTATTGTTACTAAACTTGATAGGGGCTCTTATATTTGGTAAATCACCCTGCATATGCCCAGTGGCGGATTACCCATTAGGCATGATAGGCACGTGCCCACGGGCCGCAAGTTTCAAGAGGCCCGTATGAATGACTTTTTCACGATCTGCGTTTGTTTTAGTAGTAGTCATGTAGGAGGTACATAAAAACTGTTTTTTCTACAACAAATTAAGGAAATTGATGTATGTTTGTTTACAGTTCTAAATCAAACTTAAATTACAAAACTTTTGTTTACTTTCAAAAAAATTACAAAAATGTTTTACTATTTGTAATGTAAGCATAGTTGATTTTTTCTTCCCTTACTAAACATTTTTAGCTTTCCAAGCTAATAACTTTTAAGTTTTACATCAAACAATTTTTAATAGCATATTGTATTCTTAGGACATTTTACTAAAAATTAAAATTAAATATTGAACACTTTTGGATTTGGATATAATTACTATATTTGGCAAATTACACAAAATAAACGGTACCAGAAACTGGCACAAACTTTCTTACAAACATATTTATAAACAGATTCACTATGACTTCATAATTGTATTAAAGTAGGAGAGGGGATATAGCCCAGTCAATAAAAGGTTTGTGTCGGAATTAATTAGTGAAAAGCTGATTTTTTCATGGATGTTAGTTGACTATATAAGGAATATTTTCTGAATAGTCCCCACCCCTCCTCCTCTTGCTCCCCCCCCTACCCCCCACTAAAATTCAATTTTGAAAAACCTTTATATCGTCAATATGTAAGAGATAAACAGCGATAGAGTCATATTTATTTCGTTATTGTAATCCTTATAATATTCTCTATCAAAAATGTTCATATCGTTTAAGCTAGAAAATAATTATTTTCCGTGTATTTTTAAATTTAATTTTACAATATTAACTTTTCTAATTCAATAATTACATGTTTAGCTATTTTTTATTAATATGAGACTAGGTATAAAAAATTTCTCAAATAAAACTTGTAGGGTATTTTTTAACCTTTAAAATGATATAAGTTTTATAAATGTAAGTGCAGCCAGTTGACATAATCGGCCTGACAAAGGGAGACTGCGCAGAGTCTCGAGTCCTCGCGGGCCGGATCAGCGCATTGCATATCAGCGGTCAATCTGCAGCAACGGCCTATTGTTTGGACTTTCATTTGTATAGCTGGTCTAATTATGGGTATTATGATGGTAAAATTGACGTAAACATTTATTTTATTTTATTTTTTCATAATTATTTATTTTCCGTTATTTATCATTGCACTGTTAAACACACAATACGATTTCTTTTAGCCAAGTCAACAAAGAGAAAAAATAGGTCTTTGTTGTATACAATTAGTGAAAAGCTGAAATTTTGTTTATAAAATTGTTGGTGTTCTTTTTATTAGGAGAGCCAGTTTAGGTTCGAAGGATTATTCCTAACCCTAAGTTATTAGGGCCGTTCCATTATCCACCACCTATGGACCTGCCGTATTCCATACTGGCTAAAACCGGCACCGGCAGGAGTCAAGCAGCAGAACATGTTTTGTTTACTGTAAATTTATTAATACTGTTGGAAGCGCTTGGGTCTGAGAACCAAGCAATTTAATTTTGCAAACCGGAAACTGGACGATTACATGGAAAAGTGTATTATAGTATTTACAAAATCATCCATAAGTTGAACAACAAAAGGAAGCTTATGCTGTTTGCTTATGCAAGAACAGGCTAGGACACAACATCTTCTTTCTTTGGTCTGGGAAAAATAAAAATTGTTGACATTTTAAAAAAAGTCAGAAGAAGCTCAAACACAAGCATCAGTGTTTCTATACGTCAAGATGCTTCCAAAGAAGAACTGAAAACAAACGGGAAAGATTTTATCTTAACAGAAAAAGCACACGAACCTCAATGAAGCTCGTTACTTCATGTTCACAAAACTTGAAAAAAATCTAATCTAAGGTAAAACTTTGACCTCACAAAGCTTTCCCCAACTGAAGCTGCTCATCAGCATTTTATTTTGTTCAGGGTTTATTTGCAAGTGCAGACATATCTTGGTAACAGATTGGATGCTACAGATTGGGGTTGGAAGATGGAAAAGATGAAATAAACTGGAGGTTACAGGAAAACTTTAACACCAACACTAAGTTCTAAGGCTTGATGACCTTCTGCATCTCGTGTCTTGGAGCTGTAAGACATCTTGTCTTAAATATTGTGGGTGTCGGAAAGTAGAACTTGATTGTTCAGCCATGATAAATTAAGTAGAACTGTAATGAACTTTCCTGTAATAAAAACTGAAACACTCTACGTTTATGTGCCAGTATTGTATATATCCCAGACAATTTTAAGATATAGTAAATAGCAATTTGAGTGGTGGGTGGGTGGTCCGTGATGGTGTTTTGACAGTAAACAAAACATGTTCTGCTGCTTGACACCTGCCGGTGCCGGTTTTAGCCAGTACGGGACACGGCGGGTCCATAGGTGGTGGATAATGGAACGGTCATAATAACTTAGGGTTGGGAATAATTCCCCGAACCAAAACTGGCTCTCGTAATATAAAGAACATTAACAATTTTATAAACAAAATTTCAGCTTTTCACTAATTATATCCAACAAAGGCCTATTTTTTCTCTTTATTGACTTGGCTAAAAGAAATCAAATTGTGCGTTTATCAATGCAATAACAAATACCGAAAAAAAAAATAAAAAATGAAAAAAAAAAATAAATGTTTACGTCAATTTTACAATCGTAATACCCATAATTAGACCAGCTATACAAATAAAAGTCCAAACAAGAGGCCTTGGCTGCAGATTGACAGCTGATATACCAACGCGCTGATCCGGCCCGCGAGGACTCATGCGCCCCACGCCGTCTTCCTTTGTTAGACCGATTATGTCAACTGTCTGCACTTAACATTTATAAAACTTATATAATTTTAAAGGTTAAAAAATACCCTACAAGTTTTATTTAAGAAATTTTGTTATAACTTGTCTCATATTAATAAAACATAGCTAAATATGTAATTATTGTAATAAAAAAGTTAAAATTTAAACATTAAATTTAAAAATACACAGTAAATAATTATTTTATAGCTTAAACGCTATGAACATTTTTGATAGATAATATTATAAGGATTACAATAACGAAATAAATATGACTCTATCGCTGTTTATCTCTTAGATATTGACAAAATAAAGAAATCTTTCAAATGTGAATTATAATGGGGGGTAGGGGGGAAGGAAGAGGGGAAGGGGCGGAGACTTTTGTGTAAATACTCCTCTTATATCATTGTAACATCTGACAAAATTTCAGCTTTTCACTAATTACTTCCAACAAAGGCCTATTTTTTCCCTTCGTTGACTGGGCTAATACATTAAAGTAGGAAAGTAACTAATACATATTATTATTATTAAAGCTAGAGAAAAAACTATTCGATTGATTTTGTACAAATTTGCACCAAACATGTCAATTAGGCCTGATGCACGAAAAAATGTTTTGAAATTTTTTGAAAAACAACGCTCTTTTTGGCCAAAAAACCCCCAAAAATCAGTTATCCCATAAAAATCTCCTACCCCACCTACAATATGAAGTCACAGTGAATCTGTTTAGTAATTTAAATATGTTTGTGAGAAAGTATGAACCAGTTTCTGGTACTGTTTATTTTAATAGGTAGTGATCTTGAAATAGGTATAAAAAAACTGTTTTTTTCTAAAACAAATTTTAGAAATGGATATATGTTTTATACAGTTCTATTCGGAACTAAACAATGAAACTTTTGTGAATTTCGAAAAAATTTCAAAAATGTTTTACTATTTATAATGTAAGCATAAAGTTGGACTTTTTTCCGTTACTAAACATTTTGCGCTTCCTGAGCTAATAACTGAACGTTTTACATTAAACGATTTTTAGTTGCATATTTGAATTCTTTGGACCTTTTCCTACACAAAATATATTGAACACTTTTGGATTGGGATATAATTACCATATTTGGCATTTAAAAAAGCACGAAAAAACCATCATTACTAGTTATAGGGTTAAAAGGAAATTTTACCAATTAATGGCATAGCTAAATGTATACACAAATTTCATCAGCCCAGTTTTTTCCAATTTTAGTCAATCTTAATATCCATCATGCAAGTTGTAGTAGGAGCCATGAACTGATAAGCGCCTAGGGGCTGTTGAGCTCGTTATTCACCAATGCATATGCCTAGGCAGCTTCATTAGTTATACTAATGACGACATTGGTATTTTAAAATGTTTGAAAAACAAAATATTTTTGGTTTGTTCCTAACTCTAACTTTATCAGACAATGGTGTTTTTACATTTTTACAAAACAGAATGTTTTGGATTTAAGTGTAACTCCAGCATTATCAAAGTAAATTAATGAAAATGGTTTTCTTCTTGCAGATTGAACAAGTTCATTTTGTCACCATGCAGCATATTGTCGTTGACGTAACCTTCAATAATATTAGCACCATAGACATGTTCAATGCCGAGGTCATCGCCGAATCCCAACTAAGGGGTGTAAATGCGTACGAGAGGGATAAACAAATTGTAGTTCAAGTTAAAATTGAAGGCAACCCTCTCAATTGTGATTGCCGTCTTTATCCTTTTGTTAGATACTTTGAAGATGGTTTATCACCTGAAGTTCACCTACTTTTTGACATTGTTCCTGGTGATGTACGTTGTGCTGAGCCGCATCTGTTCAAAAATTCTCCAATAAAAACAGTACCTTCAAAACTACTCACATGTCAATACAACGACGGTACTTGTCCCAAACATTGTGAGTGTCATTATCGTATCGCTAACAAAGCATTGGTCGTCGACTGTCGAGGAGCGGAACTGGAATCGATGCCTTCTTCTTTGCCCATCTACAATGACACCAACCATACTGAAGTGAATGTTGGGTACAACAAGATTACCAAATTCCCTACAACTCTTGGAAAAGGCTACGAAAGAGTCACAAAGTATTTGATGGCCAATAACGACATCTCCTACATTAACATCAGCATTCTTTCGCCAGAAATTCAAGTAAGTGTTTTTTATTATCTAATTAGAATAATTAGTTGAACTTGTACCTCATAAGGAAAATATAAAGGGTATTGGTCCACTCTTCAAGTAATATAAAACTGAACATTATAATATCAATTAGAAGTAATTACTAGTAATGTGTTTGCTGTTCAGAATGTTCTACAAAGATTTAGGGGCATTTGTTGAAAAAATTGAGGTGGGAGACACATTTTGTGCTACTTTATGGCTTAGAGTTAATTACTTAGCCTCAACTTAGAGGGAAAATGGCAGGTTTAAGATAGTTTAAAATCCTTTTTACAAGATGGGTTAGACTAGAAAATAAGTCTTTTATTTTTACTTCCCATGTATCCGGAAATATCATAACAATATAATGTATATTATTTGTTAATAATATTGAATTAAACTTTCTTATTGGAATTTGTAAATGGGTTCATCATTAATTAAGAAGATATTTTTAAATATATTATTTAATTGCTCGTGTCCAAAAAAGTAAAAATAAGTAAAAAATGTCCATAAAATTTTAATTAATATTTTCTGCTCATTTTGTGTTATAATTGCACATAAGTTTAATTTATTTAGTTACCAAATAAAGTAGACTCCCTGTTGATCAACCTTTTCTGCAAACTACGGTTCTCACAAATAAATATACAAATTTTACTATCTTTAGCTATTTAGTGCATAGTTTATGACAGTTGCTTCCATCCTTAGAGTCGATTTCAATAATTAGATTAAATGGTGTTACTATACAGAAAACACTTTAACACAAAAAAAACAAATGAATGTAACAAATTTTTCAAATAGAAGTTTAACTAATATGTAGCTTTCATATTTTATTTTATAAATTATTCTTAAATTTTGTATTAGAAGTGTGTGTAAGTGACTTGATTCAGTAATTGCTACTCACTCATAATCGTAGATTTGCGTTTTTGTAAGAATTTTTACAAGTGTTGTAAATTTAAGTATTAACCATTAAGTTTTTATTTTTTCTAGGAATTGGATCTAAGCGGAAACAACTTAACTTACTTGGATTTAGATTCATTGAATTTCTTACGCAAAGCACAGAGCCTAAGAAACATATCCTTATATAACAACCCTTGGCAGTGTGATTGTTCGACGATAAAGCTGAAGAATTTCCTCCAATTACGATATCAACAGGTAAGAACAAAACAATCAAATTTAAATTTGAACTATAAGGTAGCACACTGTAAAAGGAAAAGACTGAATTCTTTTAAGTTTGCCTGTCTGTTAATATAATCTAATTTAGACCAAGCTCTCTTGGACTTTTACTATTATTATACATTAATGACTTAGCAAAAATTAACTAAATGTTAGTTAAATTTTGTATGCTAATGGCTGTACAATTTAAACATCATTAAATGAGAAGGAAGCTCTAAAGCAGAGGTCTCCAAACTACGGCCCGCGGGCCGAATCCGGCCCATGATAGCTAATGACCAGTGTCATTAAACCGGCCTGCGACAGCTAATGGTTTATTGTTGTTGTGAAAAGTTGGATAAAAAAACACAGAATGATAATAACTCTGTTTTATTTACTTGCTAGGTAAAGCTTAATTGACAAGTATAATACACAGAAAGTGGCAGACTGCAACCCGCTCGAACCTTAGCGAGAATTTGCATATATTTGCATAATCGATAATTTAATCCACTTAAAATCATCCAATCGTAATAAAACCAGTACCGTTGGAAAGGTGACGAATATAATTTTTGTATTTACAACTTTTTCTTAAAACGTATATTTACATACGTTATCACCGTTTCAAAATTTTAGTATGCAAATCAGCTGTGATTCACGCGTCAATGAACCCCGTATACTGTCAAGACTTTGTCTCATTTTCAATGGTCTGCAACTCCTCACAGAAGTAATTTATGAAGAAGAACATAACAGCATTGAATTTAGCAGACGATTCTCTTTAAAATGGTGTCTTCAAATCACATGTTACTTTGAAAACAGCTGTTCTACAGGATTTACGGTGAAAGCTTATAATTGGTCATAGATTTGGCCAATATGCAAGCCTGTTTAGAATCGATTCTTACAGTCTTATTCGATATATCCCTAAAATGTATGGTTTTAAAAAGAAAACTTCACAGTTTTTATCTATGTCCAATTCAATACATTTAGATTTCATAGGTTGGTACCAATGATTTTCTAAAGCTTACAACTCTTACAATGTCGACCGTCGTAGTTTATTTTATACGTCAGTTATAACATTTGTTTTGTGTTATTTTACGGTTATTACAGTTTATAAAATAGTGTTATATTGTGTTTTAGTTATAAATAATTAAGTGTAGATTGTGTTCGAGTGAAATTAGGCTTATAACGGTGTTCTAATAAAACGGTAAGTGAAGAACAAAGATAGCCTAAAATAAGTTTTTAGGTTAGACTGCCGATTTGATATTTTTGATTTTTCATTTCAAAATGTAAAGTTATTTGAAACCGGGTAGAATGCTATTCGATCCTACATTTCATTCTCAAATTTTTGGTATAAAAAAAACATCGTTTGAAGTAAAAAATGTATAGGCCTAGTCACTTTGAAATTAGTCATGATTTGCAGGTTATGTAGTAAAAACGTTCAAAGTGTTATTTTGAACTAAACAATTGTGAAATTGAAATATATTTTTACATATTTCTATTTAGAACTAAATTATAAAACTTGTGTATTTTGAAAAAAATTACAAAAATGTTTTACTATTTTTTATGTAGGCATCAGTTGTTTTTCCCTTCCATTTCTGAACATTTTTTGCTCTCTAAGCTAATAACTTTTACAATTTCAAAAGAAACTAACTTTTAGTGGCATATTTGAATTCTTTAAAGTTTCTTCTATAAAAAAGCAATGGAACACCTTTGGATTAGGGTTCATTTACTATTTTTGGCAAATTTTTAAAAATATGCTTGCAAAACGCTATAAACGGGCTTTTCAATTTTAGCTTTAACGATGCCACTTCTAGGTTTAAGCATAATAACTAACAAATAATTGAAATGAATCCCACTAACATTATAACATATAAACACATAAACACATAGGTATATCACAAATATAAACATTTAACATATAAACATATAACACTAAAATAAACATTATAACATATAAACACATAAACATTATAACATATAATACTAATGAGAATTATGTAATTATGATTTTCCACTGATAATAGTTTGTAGTTGTGAACCAATTTTACTTGTACCAATTTTATTAAAAGAGATTTAAGATGCTCATAGGTTAACATTATTATCTGTAAACATTCTTTCTGTACTTAATTTTGGAGAATGTTTTCTCACACAAGTAAATAGTACCAAAAACAGAAAACAGCCCACGAGTAAATTTATGCAAATTATCAAATTGTAGCAGTGGAAGACTTATAAAATTCCAACAAAGATGAGTTTTGATATTTATTCTTAATTATATCACTGCAAAATAATTTTCACTTGAAGTTCCGGGGCTATGGTTTCATTGTCAGTATCAAAAGGATTTTGAAAAATCTTAATTTCATTCGCAATGACATCAAAATCTGAGAAACGAGTATCAAAATTTATCTTCAAACAATCAAAGCTTTGATTGCAAAATCGACGTGAAACTCAGTCTCAGTAGTGTGGCTGAAAATTTCAAATGTTTGAAAATGTGTGAAACATTTTTTACATAATTGTAACAGTATTTTTTTCTGCCGGAACGATTTGATATTAGTATAAAAATCAGGTAGAAGCTGGTTTTCCCTTTGCAATTTCAAATTCAGTTCATTCATAAGTTTTGTCAAATCGACATAGAATGCTAACTTCCACAGTCATTCGCTATTTTGTAATTCGGTAAGAGGGCGATGCTTTTCGTTCAACAAAATTTCAATCACTGCTCGAAGTTCAAAAAAACGCTAAAGGACTTTATCGCAACTAAGCCAGTGTATGGCAGTATGATCATTTTCACCAATGTCTTTAATAAACTCGCGAATTGTCAGTGGATCTGATGAAATTAACAACTGGTATGACTGGTTTTAGAACTTCAGACATATCCAAACATTTCCTGCACAAGGACTATTGATACAATGTAAGACTAATGGTTTAGAACCACCACCATTTTCTACAGCCTTTGACACAAAAGCAACTACTCATTTATTTTTACCACACATTATGTTTTTCTCTCCACCAGTAGTAATAGATTTCAAGTTTTTCCATCGAAGGTTCTTTTTATTAATGGCATTTTCAACACCCTTAAAATATTTTCTCCAGTAGTCGTACCGTTAATACTATCAATGTCAAGAAGTTCTTCATACACTTCATAGTGTTTATCTATTCCTCAAATAAAAATCAACATCTGAGAAATATCTGACACATCCGTTGACTCATCCAAGGCCAGACAATACTATTTTTGTCATACAGTTAAGATGGTATATGTTCTGCAATGTCTTTTACCCTCCGAGACACGGTGATTGCTGACAAACTGACAGTTTTAAATAATTTACCTTTTCGGGGCACATTTCTTCGGTTACTGCAATTATGCATTCTTTTATCATTTCTCCATCGGTAAATGGTTTTCCACGTTTTGCGAAATCAAGAGCTACACGAAAACTGGCACGAGTTGCAGCCTCTTGTTCTGTATTGACTTTTGTAAACGAAGATTGCATCGATTTCAATCCGCGCTTCAAAGCTTCAAGTTTTTATGTCCGCAAACTTCCTGTATATTTTGAGTAATTTTTAAAATGATTCGTTTCATAATGAAGTTTAATGTTATATTCTTTGAGAACGGCCATGGTTTCATTGCAAATCAAACATTGTGCCTTCTTACTGGACTCAATTACAAAATATTAAAAGTTCCATTGATCTTTGAATGTTCTGCATTCACTGTCTATTTTTCGCTTTTTTCCATACTAGTAAATCACACACAAAAACAACAAGTCAAATCAAAATACTGTTAAGAAGATGTCTTTTAAACACACACAAACACGTTTTAAGGAGTTTTATTTCACTATTTTATTTCACAACAGACAGTTTTGCTTCCTTCGCCTTCCCTAGGCGGACCGAGTCGCAGTCGTGCTGCTAGCCTTTTTACACTTCAATTACTGCCATCTAGAAGTGAGTGGAATACACCAGAATTTTCTCGAAACAACGAGATTATTCGTGAATGTTTAATTGATACTGTGCTTTCGAAAGTACTACTAGCGCTATCTGTTAACGATAGATGGTACTACCACTAGCTACCTATTTCCGCTTGTGACCACCAGGTGTCATCAAGTTTCGCTGTCATAACAATTAAGTACAGTTAGTACACAATAATAATTGAACTAGCAAATTTAGCAAGTATATGCTCACTCAGGGTGTGAACTCGGCAACTAGTCTAGAAATTATAGATAGTGGTAGGATAATTAAAATGGTTTTGGTCCTTGGAACTTACTGGAGTAATCAATATGGCTCTACTAAGGCTAGGAAGTTTGGAGACCCCTACTCTAAAGTAGATGAGTGAATGGTTTTAACAATATTATAATGTCACTTCATACGAGATCCAATTAAACAAAGTCTGTCTATAAAGATCAACTTTAATAAGACACTTAGAATTTTGTTAATTAGGTATGATTTGAATTGAAAAAATACATACCAATAATGTTTGTACTGAATTTAAAAATATTTGTTTTGCATTTAAAATATCAAGCTATATTTTTTATTTGTAAACACTTATGTCCCAAGTGTATTCACACATTAGACATAAATACTCGTATGCTAGTGATATGCTCTCCAATAACTTCCCCCAATATATATACAACAAAATTATATTAAAACATTATAAATGAACAATAAAAGTTTATGAGGGGATGCTAACAGCCATATTTAATTAATTAAATTTATTGATAAATATTAAATTGCAAAAATTATATTTTGATGTCTTATGTGTGTAACCTATGTACTGTTTTAGAGATATAATTTTTATAATAATTCATGTTGAAGATATTGAATATATATATAGTAACTGACATGTATATTCAATGTTTTAAATCGTTTAGAGGAAAGATAAATAATATTAAATTGAAATTCCTGTTTGATAATATTAGTTTAAATAAAGATGCTGTGAATTTGTCTTTGGTTAACCCTCCCAGTGGCAGACTGCTCAAAGTGACGTTTTCTCAGGCGCAAGATACAGCTATTTCGACAATTAGCGAGAATTTGCATATATTTGCATAAGCGATAATTTAACCCACTTAGAATCATCCAATCGCAATAAAACTGGCACCATTGGAAAGAAAATGAATCAAACTTTAATTTTTGTATTTACAACTTTTTCGTAAAACGTATATTTATATACGTAATCATCGTTTTAAAATATGCAAATCGGTCTACAGCTCTTTCCGTGCGCGAATTGCATACAATTGTACTGTTATTTCCCACTTGTTCAACGTTTAAGACCATCTACAATAATGTTTCTTTGGCAATTTTAACGATACCATTGGATTCGTCAAGATTTTATCTTTCTGTTGGTGTCTTCCAATCATATGTCACTATCAAACTAGTATTTATTTCAAGAATTACTGTAAACCCTTGTGATTGGACAGTCTCTCAACCAATAAACAGGCCATTTGTCAATCGATATTGGGAAGGCAGTGCCTTATGTTTTGACAGATTTCTTTACACGATTTTGTAGAGCAAAGTCTGAAGTTTGAAACGGTGGTAAGTAATCCAGAAATAACCGGTTTTTTGTCTGTCTAGTCGACAGTTGAAATGTCAGTTCTAGTGAGAAAGTCAAGCGCGTGGGTTCTCACGTTATACAAATGGGGACCTATATGCAGCGTGTAGGGTAGCGGCTTTTCATTAGATTGATATCATTTTGTTATTCAAATAAATATAACTCAAACACTTTTGTGAACTAAGGAAAGACGAGTATACCGTTATTTTCTTTGATTTATCCTCTACACTTTGTTATAATAATATTTCATTTTTGGGCAAAGCATATATTAGTAAATGACGTTACAATCTAGGCCTAGGTTTGTTACCAGTCGTGTACTTGGAACATAAAAACTGTTTTTTTCAAAATAAAAAATTTGAAATTGATAAATGTTTTTATACAGTTCTATTTAGAACTAAATTACGAAACTTTTTTACGCTTACGAAAAAAATACAAAAAATGTTTACTACTTGTTATGTAGGCCTAAAGTTGAACTTTTTCCTTTCGTTACTGAACATTTTTTGTTTCTTGAGCTAATAACTTTTACAATTTCAAAATAAACTAATTTTTAGTGGCATATTTGAATTCTTTGAAGTTTCTTCTACAAAAAAGCTATTGAACACTTTTGGATTGGGGTTCATTTACTATTTTTGGCGAATTTTTAAAAATATGCTTGCAAAACGCTAAAAACAGGCTTTTCAATTTTAGCTTTAACCCTGCCACTTGGAGGGTTAAGTTTAGTAGGCTAAACATACTTGTACACACCAGTGTAAATTTTCTTGGCAGTAAAGCAATATGATTAAATGTAAACGTACCTTGTCACAATATAATGAAGGCTTATGTTTATTTGTTCTTTGATTTCAGGTAAACAACCAGAACAATGTCACCTGTACAGATGGAACACCTATCATAGAACTCAGCGAAAGTGCAATCTGCCCGATGTCTCAAGATATAATACTCGTCTCCAGTGGCATCATCGCTATGTTAGGACTTCTTGTAGGAATTATAATAGCAGTGTATTATCGTTACCAACGCGAGATTAAAGTATGGCTTTATGCTCATGGTTACTGTCTTTGGTTTGTCTCCGAAGAAGAATTAGACCAGGATAAGTTATTCGATGCTTTCGTCAGTTATTCTCATCAAGATGAAGACTTTGTCATTGATAAATTGGTTTCAGGTCTGGAAAATGGTCCGACAAAATATAAACTTTGTTTACATTTTAGAGACTGGATCGTTGGAGAATTTATACCCAATCAGATCGCTCGATCCGTGGAAGACTCACGTAGAACTGTTGTCGTTTTATCTCCAAATTTTCTGGAGAGTGTATGGGGACGGATGGAATTCAGAACGGCACATTCTCAAGCACTCAGCGAAAGGAGAGCGAGGGTTATCATCATACTGTACGGTGACATCGGACCTACTGAGAATTTAGATCCCGAGTTAAAAGCTTATTTATCGATGAATACCTATGTCAAGTGGGGAGATCCTTGGTTCTGGGATAAACTGCGCTACTCTTTACCACACCCTCCTGGCTTAAGTAAAAATATCCCTCTTGTAAAAACCAATGCTAAAAAACCAAAACCGACTTTAAATCTGACCGATAAATCAGGACTGATGAATGGAAGCGACCCCAATGCTACTCCACCTGCTGTAACGACTCCACCAGCCAATTGTATCATCATCGATCCTTTGGAAAAAACTAACGGCCACATAAAAACAATATCGTAAGAACAATCATTGATTCAGTGCAAAAAGTGCAGTGTATGTATTTCATCAAATTTATGACTGTATGTAACGTAAAATTCTACTACGGACTTTGATTTAGATCACTAAGTTTGTTCAAATGTTGATAATCCCAAACAATTTTAATTTGAATCTCATAATTGATATTAGATAAGGTGCAATATTTTATCTAACTTAACAGGATTAATCATTTGCATTTTTTAGTAAAATTATTTGAAATAATCTTAATTTTATATAAAATGTAATCATTCCAATTTTAGCAAATTAATGTATTTTATTATGTTAATGTTGGCAGTATGTTTTTTCTGTATCAGAATATGTTTTCAGCCAAAATTTCTAAATTTGACAATCTTTATTTTCAAAGAAATTCAGTTTAAAAATATTTGTGCCAGAAATGTTAGCGTCACTAGACTTTTTTTTTAAATATAGAAGGATGTAGGTGAAGATATAGTTGAAATAAACGATGGGAAGGAATACAAGTTGAAATTCTTTGCCATATTGTGTTGGATAATTAATGTACAAAGTAGAAGTAGATAAAATAAGTTAAAATTACATTTGTTTCATATTTTTGTCTCATGTTGATATATTTTTTTACTTTCACAGTCAGTACTTCTGTTAAAAAAATATTTTGGCTTTCTTACAAAAGAAATCTGTCAATGTTCTACTTAGCTGTATGGAAAACAAGCAAACAAATTTAACACTAAATCCAATGAACTGAAAATTAATTTTGAGTCATTCCTGAAAGAATGTCATGTGCCATTTATACTTATTTTGTTAAAAATATAAACAAATTAACACACTGACTTAACTTTTGGATACTTATGGAACCACAATATAGGCCTAAATTAGTTTCTGAAGTATTCTATTCTTTATTTATTTAGGCTTAGAGCATACACTTGGTTCGCTTTCAACTGTCTATTTCCATATGATAAACATTTTCACAAGGCACTTTCAAAATAAAATTCATTGCTTCAACACACTGATTACTATTCAAATCAAAGATAACAATTTAAATGTTAAATACTTACTAATCACTTTTTGGTCAATTTTGCATAACCAGATACAGATACCGGAAGCTGGCACTTGAGCAAACCTCTACTAACTGACTAAAAACATCCGGTATAGGGTACATCTCTGTTCAAGGATGTGGTAACATTAGAAAACGGTGTGGGAAAAAGGTTTTTTTCCTCCACTTACATCATTTCCCCATCGCGCCAAAGCAAGGTCAAGTGCCAGGATTCACACCAATATCTGTAGCCAAATTTACTCAACACAGATTGACAATAATTGAATGCATTGAAAATAAAGACAGAAATTTATATTTAGAACCAAAAAAAGAAGTATTAACACTCTTATGAAACGTGATATGTGGTAAAACTGTAAATAATTAGAATCCCATTGACTACTAAATGCTCTGAGGCATCTCTGGTACACTGGAACAATTCTATATAAAGTAATTAATGTTAAGCTTAAACACGTTTACTATTATTGGTGTTTATTTCATACGTAATATTTAAAAGCCTGCATAGATGTACATCCTTTATACACTGTACCAAAAATAATTTACAAATAAGTTTACCCTTTATATTCAAATATTAACTCATATATGCATTTCAGAGGACTCATTAAATATGTTCATCATTGTTTTTATTTGATTTTGATTGAAAATGTATTTCACTACATCAAAGTCTTAAGGAATAATTAATAGTTCCAGCTGTTTAAACAGAGTGATTCTGTAATGCACTGAGATAATTCAAGAGGTTTTCTTATGGACTAATATAACGAAAAAACTTCCTATAAACATAAATGTCTGGAAGCACTTCTCTTTCAGCTATCAGCCATTAAATTTGTTTGCTAAATAAATGATATCTATAGAAAGGCTTAACCGATTGAGTTGAAATTTTACACGTTACTCATCAATATAAAAACCTAGCTTGAAAAAAATAATCAATTTGTTCCAATAATACGTTTTAAATTGGTGCCAATTTAAATATTTAAAGAGAATAACTAAAAAACCGTAAATGTTTATAAAAAACTTCAAGAGTAAACTTTTGTAGAGTGTTTCATTTCCTACCCAAACCTATAGCTGAAAACTGTCAAACAAAAGTAA
This sequence comes from Philaenus spumarius, assembly GCA_018207615.1. Classification (NCBI taxonomy): domain Eukaryota; kingdom Metazoa; phylum Arthropoda; class Insecta; order Hemiptera; family Aphrophoridae; genus Philaenus; species Philaenus spumarius. The sequence goes on along the minus strand of JAGFPH010000442.1, from coordinate 308,827 downwards.
AACTGTGTCCATTAGTTTGATAGGCTCAACATGCATAGAAACAAAGCAAGACCAATTAATTAAGTTGGACGATGTTTGTTGGATAGTATTGAGAGTTATACCATAACTGGATAGTAAATGAAATGGGCTACAAAAGTTTGCTCTTAAAGTTTTTTATAAAAATGAATGGTTTTTGAGTTAATCTCATTTAAAATGTTTAAATGGATGTAATTTTGAAACAGATTATTGGAACAAATTGATTACTTTTCCAAACTAGGTCTTAACATTGATAACTAACATGCAAAATTTCAATTCAATCGTTTAGCCGTTCTAGAGATATCATTTATTTAGTAAAAAAAAAAAACATAATGGCGGATAGCTGAAAAAGAAGCATTTCCAGACATATGTTTATTTAACAAGTTTTTTCTTTGTTTTGATCCATACGACCACAGCACATTACAGAACACCCTGTATTATTTTTAATTTATGTTACAAAATCTGTTAACCTTGTAATATAGGTCTACCATTACTTTTTTACATACTGTACATTTTCATCAAGAACTAAAAATCAATATAAATTAAAATAAGAAAACTTTGCATGACAATTATTTATTCTATTATGTAAGTATACATGTTAATAAATGTAAACTGCTGAATTTAGCCTTCCATCTGTTGTAACAGATCTATTTTTGTAATTATACTGTGATGATTTCATCGTAGGTCAAGTAGGTTGCTGCCTATTTAAATAGATATAAGGTCATCAAATCATTGTAAATAAATTTCATAATTTTGTAGAGACTGAATAGAATAAGATCTGAAGCTCAACTTTTTTAAATGTATAATTATAGTTGTTTAATTTTATTTACTGTAAATTTAATGGTCTCTTATCTTCTTTAAATATATTTTTTGTATAAACTGTTTATTATTTCTCAGCTTTATTTTCCTTGTACATTTTTTCCCTTTTGATTTTTCAGTCACACCTTTAATTTCCTTACTGATATTGCAAACCCCACAAACAAGAAAGATCCATAATAGTAGGACAATAGTAGGTAACATCACTCTACGGTTTTCTCAGAACCTCCTTGTCAGCAATATTCCTTGTAACTTCATTTGTAATATTGCTCTCTTCCTCTTTCATTTTATTATCCTCAGTAAAGCATTCTTCAGGAGAGCCCAGTGTCTCTAATAAGTCAGTTTCATGTTCACTTTCTCCCTTATCTCTCAGTGTTCTATCCAGATATCTTCTGTGTTCTCTTTATAATTTTCAGTTGCTTTTCCTGTAATGGCCTGGTCACTTACCACCTACTCTTTGCAGTCGTGTGCTTATGTCCTGTGAGAGGCCTTCACTACCACCTCCTTATGTGCCTGTTCTCTTGTAGCATCTATTGGGGCCAAGTGCACCACCCTATCTGCATGATTGGTTGCCCCCGTAATTCTTACACCAAATGCCAACTACCGGGACTCGCATCCGTTCGAACCGACAGTGGGAGTCATCATATCATTTTATCCTCTTCTGCCTTTGACCGTTTCACCAAGTGCTAATTTTAAAGTTGTAACACTAACTTACAACTGCAACATATGTTCACACAGTTATGAGGCATTTTTTAAGGCTATCTGTGTCACCAGACAGTCCACCTCCTCTGTAGTGTGCACCCTCTTGTTCACAACTGCTTATTCGTGAGGAAAAGAACCAGCTTATCTCGCAACTAATCAGCCAAATCAGGTGCCCATCCCACAATCCACGGACACCCCTGGTAGCATGGAACAATGTTTTAATAGACTAAATGGTTTCCATTACCTGTATAATGTATGAAAACCCTCGATGGTTTCTATCGCCTGTGCAGTCAGTGGCGGCTCGTGAGTAAAATGCTGGGGGGGGCACACACCACTGGGGTGTTTATACATTTTGTGTATTTTATTGAGTTTTTAAGGCAATCTAGGTATTAAATTTGTGATGCCATATGTTTCTGAAATACTTATCATAAGTAAATCTGAAATACTCTACTTACACACCTTTAGTTATATTGCTTGTAGCAGAAGTCCATCCTTCTTTCCGACTCACTAAATTCGTCGCTCTACGCATGCTCGGACGCCGTCCCAAGCCTTCCATAAGGCACAAGCTTTAGACGCGTCATAGCACCAGCAGCCCCCACCACTACCACTCTACATATAACTGCATGGTAATGGATTGGGACGTTCTGGCCAGCGCCCACGGCTACAAATACAAACTTCTCGCGCTATTTTTGCGTGTTTTTTCCTACATTTTCGATGTATGTGATTGAAAAAAACACTTTGGTTAATTAGATGTATAATTATAATTGAATGGGTATTTATTTATTTTTTATTTTTCAAATCTTTTGGAGGGGCGGCGTCCGAGAGCCCTTATGGGCAAGCCGCCACTGTGTGCAGTGTTTGAAAATACTACATGATTACCTTTGCCTGTACAATATTTAAAAACCCTAGATGTTTTCCATCGCCTGTATAGCGTTTGAAAAGCCTAGATGTTTTGGAAAAGTTTCACAGTTCATTTATTTGTAAAACAATTAGGAATCTCATCGTTTTACATCAGTTTGAAACAATTCGAAATGAAGTTATTTTTATTCAAAATAATGAAATTCTAAACCTTTTATGAATCAAAAGAACGACCTTGAGACACCTTGTGGCAATTTTAACAAACATTGATAAAAACTATTTCAGAAAGATTCCCATATTCCAACAACCAGAACCAAATAACTTTACTTCCAAAAATCCTAGACATACACAACCCACATCAAAATTAACCCAAATTATTCCAGCTATCCAAATAAATTAGAATCAGAACCCAAGAACACCCAAAAATAAACGTCTCAGTTTAAAAAACAAGTAAAAAATCGGCTTAGTCTGAAACGAATCTATTTAGCGACAGACCTTTAAATTTTACAAGAAAACGAAATCGAGACGGCCAAAACTAACGTGGCCTATAGAACGAACGTAAAATCTTACATCTAATATCTCATCTGAGAAAAGACCAAGAGAGTACAGATAATTAAATATAATGGAATAAACAACAGAAATAAAGGTACAAGATGGATACCACCCACAAACTTGCCTTTTCCTCGACATAACGAGAGAGAATGGGCGATCTCATTGGACGACTGAATTCCATTGATTCAAATAAATAAAGAAATAATATGTAGACGATTAAAAGTCAGAATGTAAATTAGTTTGTAAGACATATTATTTTAAAAAAAGATTATTTGTTACCCAAATGTAAGCTAAATACAATAACTGTCATATGTAAATACCGCGATCGCAAAACCAGCGAATAACATGTTTTAAGGTAAAATATTCTGTCATTTTCACCTCATTTCTTAAAATAAATTCATCCCCAAAAGTTCAGTAGACGATATAGCAGACCTGCAGAATATGTCCGATCGCCCAAGTGAGGTTCGGGGGAAATTGGGACTGAGCTGGCAAAATTTTGGCCGGGGAAAAATCCACAAAAAATAAGGAAAATATAATTACTTTGGGGGAAAATAGATAAGAAACGATTGGGAACAAAGGTCGATCTAATTCGTTTGTACGATACATATACATACACACCAAAAAACACACACACACAAAGTGTGATGTTCGCTCTCTGCTGCAAGTCGGACAGGGTTCCTATTTAATTTTCACCGCACAAAATATCGTACGGTTGAGCCGCCGATACGATATTTTTATGCCGGTTGATGAATGGCAGTTTCCTGATTCTTGACCGGCGTTCAAATACAGGTACTTTCGTTAGATATTAAATAATTATTATGATACCGGAATGCACATTTTGATTAGTTTCATACAAATGATATTATTCAAGTGATAAGAATTAAATCATATTAAACCAAATTATACAACGATACTTAATGCATAGTATTACTGATGTTTTTAGCCGAATTTTTGAAGAAAATAAGAGCTATTACACTCGACCCAACTTGAAAATTAATTTATATATGTTTTATTCCCAGCTTGATAAGTGGTAGTAAATATGCTTCAAAATTGCTGATTTTTTGGTGAAAGGGTCCTAGTAGGATTCTTTAGATACACTCTTTTTGTTTTTCGATCCGATTAAAAATGGCGGAGTTATACCGATAATCGTTTTTGGGTAGGGATTTAAGGGTATATAAGTATATGGGTTTTTCCCACCTTGATAAAATGGTAGTAAATATGCTTCAAAACAGCTGAAATTTTAGTGGAAGGGTCCTTGCAGGATGTCCCAGACACTGATATTTTTATTTTTCAATTTTACACAAAATGGCGGCTTGTTTGATTGAAACCAAAATGGCAAAGTTAGAGCGAGGAAATTGCATTATTTCTCGTACTCATATAAATTTACTACAATCCTGTGCAAAGGTATTTCAGGTACAGTCCCCGGAACAAGGAACAAAATTGATAGGAAACTCCCGATAAATGATTTTTTCATTATCCATGTCAGGTGTTTGCACAATTTCTCCCACTCATAAGCCCGTGTGCAATTTTTGAGCTATATCGTTCGAAAGGTAATTAAATTTACTACAATCCTGTGCAAAGGTAATTCAGGTACAGTCCCCGGAACAAAAAACAAAATTGATAGGAAGCTCCAGTTAAATGATTTTTTCACTATTCGTGTAAGGTTTTTGAGCAAATTCTCCCACTCTTATGAGTGTGAATATATGAGCTATATCTTTCAAAAGGTAATTAAATTTACTACAATCCTGTGCAAAGGTAATTCAGGTACTGTCCCCGGAACAAAGAACAAAATTGATAGGAAACTCCTGATAAAAGATGTTTTTATTATCCGTGTGAGGTTTTTGCGCAATTTCTCCCACTCATAAGCTCGTGTGCAATTTTTTAGCTATACCGTTCGAAAGGTAATTAAATTTACTACAATCCTGTGTAAAGGTAATTCAGGTACAGTCCCAGAACAAAGAACAATATTGATAGGAAACTCCTGATAAAAGATGTTTTCATTATCCGTGTAAGGTTTTTGCACAATTTCTCCCACTCATAAGCTCGTGTGCAATTTTTTAGCTATACCGTTCGAAAGGTAATTAAATTTACTACAATCCTGTGCAAAGGTAATTAAGGTACAGTCCCCGGAACAAAAAACAAAATTGATAGGAAACTCCCGATAAATGATTTTTTCATTATCCATGTCAGGTTTTGGCGCAATTTCTCCCACTCATAAGCTCGTGTGCAATTTTTTAGCTATACTGTTCGAAAGGTAATTAAATTTACTACAATCCTGTGCAAAGGTAATTCAGGTACAGTCCCCGGAACAAAAAACAAAAAATTGATAGGAAGCTCCAGTTAAATGATTTTTTCACTATTCGTGTAAGGTTTTTGCGCAAATTCTCCCACTCATAAGCCCGTGTGGAATTTTTAAACTATATCTTTCAAAAGGTAATTAAATTTGCTACAATCCTGTGCAAAGGTAATTCAGGTACAGTCCCTGGAACAAAGAACAAAATTGATAGGAAACTCCTTGTAAATGATTTTTTCACTATCCGTGTAAGATTTTTGCGCGATTTCTCCCACTCATAACCCTGTGTGCAGTTTTTGAGCTATATCGTTCAAAAGAATTAAATTTAATACAATCCTGCATAGGTAATTCAGGTACAGTCCCCGGAACAAAGAACAAAACTGATAGAAAGCTCCTGATAAATGTTTTTTTTTATTATCAATGTAAGGTAATTGGGCAATTTCTGCCAATCATAAACCAGTGTGCATTTTGTGAGCAATATAATTCGAAAGGTATTTAAATTTACTACAATCCTCTGCAAAGTTATTTCAAATACAGTTTCCGGAACAAAGAACAAAATTGATAAGAAGATCCTGATAAATATTTTTTTCATTATCAATGTAAGGTAATTACGCAATTTCTCCCACTCATAAACCCGAGTGCAATTTGTGAGCTATATCATTTGAAAGACAATTAAATTTACTATAATCCTGTGCAAAGGTATATTGGAACAGTTTCCGCAACAAGGAACAAAATGCATAGGAATCTCTCATTATATAATACTAGTTATTCCCTGATAAGAAAATTCGGCTATAGTAATACGGCAGTGCTGCTTACGGTTTTTTTTTCATTTTTTTACCGAAATTTGAAATCAGTAAAATGTGTACAATGTGATGACTCATTTGCTTCTATTTTCATTACGTAGATGGGGGTGGAGGGATGGGGTGTACTGTTTTCTGTTATATCTCATATCTTTCGTTTCGAGTTTTCGACAACGTCAGTTTATAAGTAGCAAGTGGTCTAGGTGGTTGTTTATTACTGTGTTGTTTAAATTTATATAGTGATTTTTCCGACACAATTGTTTATTATTGTGATGTTTAAGAGGCAATGTAGTGAACCATCGGATTGTTATTAAGTATTATATTTATAGTGTTTCGTAATATTTTCAGTAGTGACTGTGGTAGGTAATTCGGTAATTGAATTGGAACTAATTGAACATAACATTTAACTTTGTATTTACCACTTAACTATAGGCCTACTTTAAACATAATAAAAAGCAATGATCAAGTTATATTCTTTTGTTTTTAACGTTTTGGGACAATCTGTCGATTTTTCACAGTAGATATTTAATTTAACCGTAGTTAATTAAGTAAAAATAATGCAATTAAATTTTTTTAAAAAGATTTATATTGGAATTTATAATGAATACAATAATAATTATTAAAACATAATGTCAATAAACATGTTGAAATAGATAAACAAACTATGTTAATGTCCGGCGCATCTCTTGCGAATAGCGATCAATTTTGGGGAAATTTTTAGTGAAAAAAAGTGTGTTCTGGGGAAATTTCATGTGCTAAAACATTTTCTGCACCCCTGCGATATAGAAGGCGGGAATTTAAAAAAAAAGATTCCTAGAGGAGATGGTTCAGAAAACAAAACAGCTGGGCAACAAAGCTGCTGAACTGATCCCATGCTTTTGGTGGATGGAAAAAATATAATTGATCATAAAAAATTTCATCCAATAGAAATTAACTATGCAATAAATAATTATCACCTGAAGTAACTTTAAAAAGTGCGATTCAATAATAAGTGCAGTGATTTATTCGGTATTAAAGGAATCCGGAGTAAAGAGCAAATCAAATAATGCCTTGTTGGTGAGACCAATCCATTTATGTTACATATTTATTTATTGTATAAGCCTTGAGATAAGACTCTTATATTATATTTGTAACGTCCAAGTAAAATGAACTGTAAAGGGACATAGTACAGCTTGTTTCTGTAGCTAAGAAAAGTAATAGTATATATGATAGCCACTTTATGTTTGAATATAATCCAAGAAAAGTTAATGTAATTATGAACTGATAACTTTATTTTATTCTTGTGTATTAATAATATCGGCAATCTGATTATTGAAGAAATATATATGTTGTTTTGGGCCTAACCCAAATTGTCATTTTAACTTGAGACTATAACAATTTTATTCACTAAACTTTATCATGTCTACTCAAAGCTAAAATTAAACCTTTTTTGTGTTTTACATTAAACTCAATTTCAAATAATTATTATACTCCAGACATTTTGTTATTACATTTTGTTTGTTTTTTAGATTTCATGTAGAAAATAGATTAAGAACCTAAGATTTTATTCAGAAAGGAAGTAATTATCAATTATTTTCAAATTACCATTAGAGAATGTTTCAAGTTCTTCGGTTAATATCATTATAAACGTGTTTGTCGGTCGAAATAAAACTTTTTTTTCATAAAAAGACTCTCTTAAAGCCATGAAGGAGGCAGACATGTGTCTCACGCCTCGGCAAGTGTTGGTGTTCATTTTCTTATAAAATAAGTGGAAATCTCATTTTACTGCAACAGCTCGCTGATTAATATCATTATAAAAGTGTTTGTCGATCAAAATAAACTTTATATCTTCATAAAGAGACTAATTTAAAGCCTGGAAAATGGCAAATGTGTGTCTCGGCCGAGTGTTGCCATTCATTTTGCAACAAAAAAATCTCGCCATGTTACAACAGTTACAGTAGAGCCGCGGTTATCCGAGGTAATGTGAACCGAGGGTACTTCGTATAAGCGAAAACTTTAATAACACGGACTCTGTCAAAAATCGAGAGGGAAACGTATGGTAAACTGGAGAAATCAATGAAAACGTGGTCAAAGATGTGAAAAAAGGAATCTGAATCTGAAGGAATTATGAAATGAAAATAAAATATAAAATACAATAAGTACAAATACAAAGACTACAGTACATGTTCCAGTAAAAAAATACTTCATGAAGAAGTCCATAAGTGTTTTCTGTTTAATGTAGCTCGCTCGCTTGAAAACTAGACAAACGATATGCAGTATGACACACACGACGTTTTAAGAGCGAGGATTTACTTGATACTGAATCAAACTACTGTGTTCATAAAAACTAAAGGAGACGTATGAGAGGGGGGTAAGCCGGGTGGGGTAAAAGTTAGACACAATAGAAGGTCGGGCAGAAAAGCCAAGATAAGGAATGATGACATCACCATCGTGTAAACAATAATCACAGACATTTGTCTATTCTTACTACGCTACTAAGTGTATCCGACTACCCGATTAATATTATTGATTATTCAAGTCATTTGTTTGATTGCTTATTTAGTTCACTACTTATAAATAAATAAATTATGTTATTTATTTAGGAAATCCATTATTTTCTTGAATAAACAGTACTTGTACCCGTCAAAATGCATTAAAACGTAAAAAATCCTAATCCTATTGATGATTAGCAAAGCATTGGAATTACTGTATTGGACAGTATTTAATAATTATTAAAAACTGTGCATTTTATTTACTGGAACCATTTTTGACAAAACATTATGTGACTAATATAAGTACAGTACAATACGGTTAATTTAACGCATGCGTCTACCGCAAACCAAACTTTTTTTGTTTGTTTTTTACTACCTCGGTTAACCTGGAATTCGGTTAGCCGGGGCTCGGATAACAGCGGCTCTACTGTATTTTAAAAAATTACTAGAACATTATGCTGTACTTAGACATTACCTCATTACAGTAAGATTAGCATAACATATTTTGAAGAATGACCTTATGGCCGTTTAATACTTTTATATATTTAACACTAGGCATACACTCCATTACAAATATACGTATATAATTTCACACAATTATATAGAATCAAAATAAACAATAAATAAAATAAATTTTTTCTGTATTTCGTCATCTGTATTTTCATTTCTAACACATTAACACTAAGCATACACACACCACTACAAATAGATTTATATCTATTTCACCCAATTATTTAATATCGAAATAAACATTAAATAAAATTAAGCTCTTGTTTTAGATTCCATCTGTACTGCCATGCATTCTGAAGAAATTTACAAAAAATTTACCAATACAAACCAATAATAAATCTCTCCAACTCTGATTTTCACAATATTTTTAGATGGAAACATGACTTTATAAACTCTAGTAATATCGGACATTCTGCTATTAAGTCAAAAATTTCTTCCTTTACTCCTATATTCCACAATGAACACATGAAATTTTCCCCTTGAACCCAGGTTTATAATTTAAAAAGATTAATTCTACCCTACTCTTAAGTATCCATTTTATTTCCTTTATTGTAAAATCTTTAGAATACCCCTTGTCACCCAAATTTAAATTTTCATAAAAGCTGTGGTACTTTCTCCCTTTGTTGCCAATAAAAAATTTTCTGTTTGTAATTACTAACAGCTGAAAAAGTACAGAAGAAAAATTCGCACACGTTTAAGAAGAAAGCTAAAAGGATCGAGAAAATCAACAAAGATTCACAGACATAACCGAATGAACCACAATCTTCAATACCAAAGTTGTACAACTAAAAATTGTAACTGAAAACAACCATGCATTGGACCTTGTGTAGCAGGTAGCTACTTCTAATACAACCCCCTTCTGTAGGTACCTCTGATGTATTTGTATATGTTACATGCATACTCTTTAAGGCGTAAATGACCTTTTATACTTCCACCAATGAAAACTACGGTCTTTATTTTACCCTTTATATAAAAAAAAACTGTACTCACCAGCCTGATGTATGGTTTACTTGTATGAGGATTGTGATGTTGGTCACACTTGAGGGTAACTTCAGCATAAAAATTTTCTAAAACAGAAAATGTAAAATTATTACAACAGCTTAAACAAACCTTTTTTTAAAATAAAAACATCAACGTGATGTCATCCCCTGTAAATCATCTTTTTAATAACTACACAAACATCCATGGTCTTCTCTAGATTTAAACTAGGAACATCAAAATTTGATCAGGAACACTGAACAGCTACAAGATTGTCTATAACTTACATATTTCATTATGAGTCCTACTTCTTGATTACAATATTAAGTATTATTATAATATATATATGATTTTTTGTGATCTATAGCGTCCTGTATACTGACGACCACGGTTTCAAAATAACTGAGTCATTCTCACATTTGTCACATTACGCAGTCACATTGAACAAAATCACTAACACAGAATTCACATAATGTACGGATTGTCAAAAGATATAAATTGCGGATGCATCCTTTCTCGCATGTATTGAAGCTTGAACTGGTTGGATGTGTTCGGGTTGTTAAAGGTGGGGGGAATATTAAAGTTTATTATAAATACATATTTTGAGCTTGACTTGTAAGAAGATATACTTGATAGAATAAACTTTGAACACAAAATCTCACAACTAATACGTTTATTAACTCAAAAGCGTTTCAACGACAAATTCTCCATCTTCAGTGATGCACGAGCAACAATAGTCAAATTATAACTAACCTAACAATGTTTCCTGTCCTGTATTTATACAAAACTCAAAGCAGCGTGGTTTAAGACTACGTTACATTAGTAAGGCGTTAACAATTGTCTTACACAACCCAGTATATTGAAAATTATTTTCACAAACCAAACAAAATTTATTTTATAAATTATAACTTTTAGTAGACACGCACCAAATTGAATTGTGCACAACGTCAAGATATTCTTAAGTTATGTAATTGAAAATAGGTTTACAAAAATATTTAACTAGGATTTACATACCGCAAATTATTGATTAATTACCATATGGCAACCAGGAAACAACTTCAACAAACTGAGACGATATCGCACCGATAAAGACGGGAGACCTGCAGCCCGCAGACATGTCGATGACACAACAGCACAGCACCGACATGTCGGTGAGAGTGAAATCTAGTTTAAGTTATTTTCGTGAACAGATGTGATACGCGACCATTATAAATAAAACAAAGATTTGGATCAAAAGTTTAACACTTTGACAAGATCGTCTGTGTTTTATTTTACTGTATACGCTGGTTTAACCGTTAAATATAATATATCAAAACAGTATGCAATAATGTGAAATGTATTTATCATAGATGTTAAATACACCTCAAAACCTGATTTGTAATTTTTATGTTCGTTTGGAAGTTATGAGTAATAAACTGGTGGAAAACGGGATTTTTAGCACAGCTAATAATTTACGTAGGCCTAAAAGGGATACATAGATCGATTTGGGCAAAACTCACTGTGCGTTTTGGAACTCGGAAGTCATGGAACTCGGATCTAAAATAGTTGTTTTTAATTGCGTGTAATGGTAAGACACAATATTTAGTCCTTATTAATTTAATCACACCTGCGAGTGACGCAGCAAGTGCCAGCTAGTCTAACATAAAATACTTCATTAAATATCCACATTTTGCCAATTATACATATTGCACAAAGGACTTTCTACAAATAATCACTCCAAATCACGTGCAGGTTCTTACTGTGTTTGTAATAATAAGTTATTCCTGTTTTTACATAATAAGCGTCCAGAGTGGGTTCCTGTACCAGGACGATGTTCTTTATTTAATTTTTTTTTATGTATGACCACGACTTACAAATTTATTTACCTTTATCGGTACATTTAGTTCCATTTCTAATCTTGATTATGGTTGAGTTTTCCGGATAACGGAACACAACATCATCAGGTACTCCTAAACTATACCAACTATTCCCTATTCTGCGGAAGAGGAAGTCTCGCAAGTCCCCTGAAGAACTGCAGAGTTGAAACTTGTACCTGGAGCCTAAGGCGCTAGTTATCTAGAACAAAAAAGAAAGATTAGAAATACTGTGTAACGTAAAATAGTAAAAACCGTTATTATCAATCCTTTCTCCCTTTCTTCTAATATGAACAATAATTCTATTTACATAATACGTAACGTACTACTAGAGACAAAAAGTTTTTGGAAACACTTTTCAACAGCCAACACCACTGCTAGAAATGGTGTCCAAGCCTCGGGAGGACTGTTTAGTCAATTTCAATCCGCTCAGTAGTTGATATCTGTGAGACTCACTCCTATCGTCTGATTTGAAAATATAATTTAGTGACCAGTGTACTAAAATTAAACTCTGCTTTTAGACTCTTCTGAAAATAATAAGACACAAACAGCAGAAGAGGTCGCATAAGCATCATTTAAATACACGACCATAGCATCATTGAATCTAGATTGCTCGTTACTGGTATCGCACGTGATATTATGGCCAAAGTAATATGTTACATTTGTGTGTTATGTTTTTAATTATTTTATACTTATGTGACGACCTTGATTGAGTGATTTGACTGTTTTTGTATGGCCTGAAAATGGAAACCTAGAGTTTTCGAAACCGCAGGTGCCTTACAAGGTGAGTAATTAGACCACGAGATGGTGTACTATAAGTACAAACTTCTTATATACATTTAATTACAATTCTTTAGTATTTAAACTTTATTTAGTACTCAACAATTTGTTTTCTATATTAAGATCATTCGATTTTTTATTGTAATATTTCTGTTCTGTTTTTCGTGCTTTGTACTTCTTCTTTTTTTTACTGTTGGCAACGCTCAGTACTGCTAGTGTAACTCTATGAAAGAAAACTCAGTAATTAACTCTGATGAAATCTTATTTAACTTTTGATTACCTATTACAATTCCGTTTATGTATTTATTAAAGCATAAATGAGGAAGTTTTAGTGAAAAAACCGCGCAATTAGATTTAACGAATGGGACAAACAACAAAGTATTAACACTCAGTCTGCAGCTGTAAGAGACTAAAACTACAAGTACTCAATTATCAAGAAATACAGTCGATTAAAAATAACTATTATTATAACCGCATTGAACAACAACCTTTGTAGTGGGTGTCATTCCACTTTATAAATGATAAAAATATGAGGGTGTGTGTTTTTTATAAGTTTTTAATCGAAGTAGACTTAAACCATTATAAGTACATGATCATGATCCTTAATTACAGTACAGTCTCGCTAATCCGGTCTCCGAGGATCCGGATGGCCCTAAAAAAAAATTTAAGTTGCAGTATTTTACTGGATACAGTACACGCAATCGAAGTATGATGATGAGAGCGAAACTAGTTGAGGGTTCATTTTTGTCCTTGGCTATTTTAAGCATGAAGAGAAAGCTCAGCCGAGGATAGAAAGGGTCGGACACCTGCCCTCCCGCCCATTATCTTTTGTACCACAGTATTTCAAGGAAGTAGCAATCCCTCACTATTTGCTACTATAGGTTCCAACAAATTGCCGCAAATAACAAAACCGCGAAAAGTGTAAACCAAATCTTTATAGGAAAAGGGGGGGTTATGTTCGTGACATACAGAAAATTTTAAAACATTATGTACTAATACCTATAATTAATTTACATAAGATACAGGCAGTCCTTGTTATACGCGGTCCGGCTTTACGCGATTTCACTTTTACACGGTAAAGAAAGTCCTTGAGAGGTTTAGTATTTGAGCTGAGTAGTTTGGAGTGTAGACTACAGTTGATAATTTTATAAGTTATTGGAGCGTTGTTTGTCATCTCACTCTACCCTCAAGGTCAGTGCTCTCATAACGGTACCTTTACCCATCCCTACTTGTTCATTCATTGTCTGGGTTTGTCTATTTTTAGAACTTAGTCATGTCAAGGCATCAAACTATGGTTCGCTGTCAGTACCGAAAATATTGGTTACGAGTGATAAAACGAAGTAAAAACTTAATTTCATTCAAAATATTTTACTGTAATTTTAATTAATTCTTTAAAATTAATTTGACTTGCTGTACACTAAATTGATGTCTCCAACTAAATCACAGTATGCCATTGATTTTCATTTGCATTCACTTGTATTCACGCAGAGGTGTATTGTAGGGATATCCCATCTTGTATGTTTTGTTGTATTTGCGAGTGTTTTGCCGATGTGGTATTTATACAATGTTATTAAATACGTACAATAATAATTACAGTGCTACACTATAATAATTTACAAATTTTTAAATGTACTTTATTGCTATATATACAGTATTTTTTCTTTTTTTAGCCACCGCGAATAATCAAAACCGCGAATACCAAGTCCGCAAATGTCAAGGGATTACTCTACTGCAAAAACAGCGTCGTTCATTGTTAAAACAAAAGAACATTACAGACTTTTTTCAGTAAGTATTAAAAAGTTTATTTTTGTTTCCTCTGCAGACTGTTATTGTACTTTAGTCAAGTAAAATCTGTCTATCAATCAATGTACACAAACTTGTGTGAAGTCCAGCAATAAATTTGTTTAACGATAAAGATGTTTTAATATTTATTCTTTTCAAACCAGTTCAGTTACAATCACTCTTTGCTAAATAGGTTATGAAATACTGTACACTATATTTACTGCATACTGTATCACCAAAACACCAATTTTAATACGTTTCTCACTTAATACACAAACGGTATACATATCATGCATTTTTTAGGCTTTTTCCGTCTAATCCGGACTTTCACTAGTCCGGACAGTCCGGTCTCATCAGGTCCGGATTAGCGAGACTGTACTGTACTATGATTTATTTCTGATGATAAATGTATAAACATTTTGTTCTTTTATTAGTGTTCCTGTACAAACCAGTATGTTAAGTTATATGACAGAAGTTTTTAATAAAATTTTAAGTACTATTATTAGTTAATACAAAAAGTCCAAACCATTGCTACTGGACATGATGAATGAAGTAATTCCTGGCCAATTAATATAAACTTTTAATTCAAAAAAGAGTATAAACTATTTATCATTTTATTTCACTTTCCCCAGTAATGCAAAATAGAGAGCATATTTTTGTTATGTTGTACTTTCAGATAGACGACTAACGATAAATGAGAAGTCGGTTTATCACATGGATATTTCCACAGCATTTTCAGAATGCTTAAACTTGCATAGTGTGTTACAAACATGCTCTAGATATAGATGCATCATAGATCCACAGGGTAACAAAAAGTAACTGCTTTATTATACATCCGCAAAAAGGAGAATAGTCACCTTGTTTTTTATATTTAATACATAAAATAGAAATACACAGAATTAGTTTCATTTAGTGATACAATACAAACATAAGTGTTAATGAGCATAGAAATAATAAATAATATTAAATAAATAAATAATTAAATATAATCCTAAGAATTTCAATAGTAGAAGGATTACAGGTTTACGTTTATAGAAAATAAATTCTATATTTCAGAGTCTATAAAACACACTGCACGGCTTACCTTAAATGCTCTTTTGTATTTATCTGAAGTCATATTCATAATTTGATGATCTTTAGAGTCGTAAATTAAGCAAACTTGTGAAGCAAACTGATTCTTTTTGTCCGCACAAGCATAACTGGTTTTCCATTCAAAGATGTATTCACAACTGTTGGATGTGTGTATCCTTGGCTTGCCCTTGAGACAAAAATGCAACAAATTATTTTACATTATTTTAATTTACAAAACCTTAAATATAAAAGTTAATTTGTATTAACTTGGAAAGATAGAACATATTTTGAACACACTTTTTACAAACTATAGATTATTGAGATGATGGGGTTTTTCATTAAAATAAAAACCTGTAGGCTATAAAGCATAAAGGAGAAAATAATAAACAAGTTGCCTAGGACACAATATGTTGAAAAGCATAATATACAATGTTCAAATGCTTGTTTAATATTAATATAAGTTATTAAAATCTAAACAAATTGAGGTTGGAGAGACTAAGTCTAGTTTCATTAAACTAGTCTAACAAATTTAAAAGATCTGGCAATTTGGTGACATGATAACTTAACTATAGACATGAAAAACTACTTACTATGTCCATATTATGATCACACACGAACTTGATTAATGTAGAATACTGTTTATGAGAATTTTCAACACAGGTATCACCTTGATTATATTTAAGCCATATAGACTTGTCTTCTTTAACTTCAGGGGAAGTGGTTAGATAGCCAAAACTCTAAACACAAAAACAAATTCAGTTAAACAGAGCGAAATTCTTTTAACTCGTCCACCATTGGGATCACTAGCAGGCAGTAAAATATGGGCCTTTCCAATATGGAGGCCAGACTTAAAATTGCTTTACAAAATCAGAGATAGAAATACAGCTGTCAATGTTAAACATATAAGAATTTGGTTATTAGGGAGAAAACACACTATGTATAAAAACAGAGTGCAATTAAGTGTTGGAAGCCTACTTACTGTAGTTGTTACATTCAAGCACTGTTGATTTTGCGAATATCTCACATGCTGTAAATAGTGAAGTTTTGAACCTTTTCTAGTAATGATTTAATTTAATGTAAAAACTACTTACACATTTTGATGAACATTTTACAACGATCAATGTGAGCTATGATTTTATCATGCTTTTACAAAATAAGGTTGGACTGTGATTGAAAGAATAAAAATTGTTTGTGTAGCTGCCTTACTTGATCAGTTTACCCACATACACGCAAGTGTAATTGAACATACTCAACTTGTGCAAATATACCGACTGGCAATCATGTCATTTGTACAACTGTATACATGAGCATCTGTAGTCGCTGTTATGGTTTACTACTATACAATCAGGGGTGCACTGGTGCTGGAAGTTTGGTGCATCCGGTATTGCTTTTTGAAGTTTTTTTTTTTTTACCTAACGAAACAGCAATGCAAAAATTTTGACGACAACCGAAATCAACCACTCTTGAAGAATTTAATCCATTTTATAAACATGAATATATTCTTTATCAAAATGTTTAATAATTTAAATAAAACAACCATCAAGTTAAAGTATTAAAATGTTAAATCAATAAATTGTTTTACAAGTGTTTACTTAGTTGTAACAATAAATAGTTGCATAGTGTGTTTATTGTTTGTCAGGCAAAAAGTATATTATGTGTAATTTTAAATTTACAAAAATTCGTTGAAATAGGGTTTTCTGAAGTGAAAATATCACACATTGTATGAGGATCCCCGCTTTGTTGGGGATATTCCCCCTCATCAGCTCAAGGTCGCAGTTCGGGTGCACCGAAAAAATTACGAATGCATCACTGAATACAGTTCTGTATTAGGGAGAAGTTAAACAGGTATTCTCATTCCGGCAATAACCTAAATATCTGTGGGATTGTTTCTTCATTCTTTTTTTCACTTTTGTTATACATATACCTTTCTGTCTGGGTTGTTTGTTTTTAATTATTCATTACTAATTATTACAATCAACCCCTGACTTTAAAATAATTGTACTTAGATTCGAATTGAGAGTTAATATAGAATATTGGATATAAAATAAACTCAATTTGATTATGAACTTACATTTTTATTACCCATTGATTGGCAAAATGAGTGTAATACCAATACCTATGTATATTATAACACTGTTAATTTATTTGCTTTGTGCACGATTTAATTCCTTTGGATAGTTTAAGAATAGCTCAGATATAACCATTTATTAATATAGGCTCTCTCCTTCGGGGACGTACTACTTGGAGTTATTTGTGTTAAAAGAATTGTGATACCAAACATATATATATATATATATATATTGTAGAGCACTTCTTAATTATTAACAATACTTGATTTTAGGAATCGGGTATAAGACGATTGCTACAACTACTTGATTTTTGGCGGGAATGCTCGTTCTCCTTAGGAGATAACTGTATTTGCGACCGCTTTGGACCGAAGTCAAAAACGTAATAATCTGCTTCCCAGCATGGTCCCTTGCTAGTCATACCTTCTTCTTGGTTGGGAATTTGCTCCTTTTTGGAAATTTGTTAAATAAGAAAATTTTCTTCTTCCCCATTCTTGAATTAGTTGTTCTGGATTATTATTTAATCTAATTTCATAATTGTTTAGTAGTGCCTTTCCCGGACTTTCAAGATTATTCGCGCGCCACCTGACATCATATAGGTTTATCTGAATGCTACAGTCTGAGTTATTCGGAACATGAAATCAGCTTCTAATTTCTTGTAAAGTCACTAATTAATTGTTCAAAACTACATCTTGGCAGAAGATTTCATTTTTGAAATGTTCATTTTATTCTTTAGGTTATCGTGTGAAATGTTAACTGAAGTTGTACTGCTGCTAGTTCACGAGACATACTCAATTTTTCACAGTCTGTTGTTCCACTTCGTGGCTTTTTCACCTTTTAGTTCCCTGCGATTGCTGATGTCAGCAATGATTGGCAATATAGTACACATTTACTTCTGAGCATAACAAACATTTTTTATAAGAACTGTAACAAATTTACTGTACTTATAAACGTTAATTACTATTGAATATAACTGGGGTAATTAATTTAATAATTTTTTATGTAAATTTATTACTTTATACTACCGATTATATTTTGCAATTATATATATATTTTTTAAACTACACATCTTTTAGCTTCACATTAATTTTAGTATACATATTTACCCTTGACTTATTACTCCCCATTCATATTTCCCATTAATTAAGTGTTAATTAGTTATAAACTCCTTCTATTATATACTTCTCTTTTATTAACAACTTATATTACAAAAGCTTATAATTTTTGTTTACTTTTAACAAGAGAGATATTCTTTCTATTACACTTAACTACCTTACCTACATATTTAACATTTGTATTTATTGGAAAAAAATGAATACCATCTTGCGGTACCTACAAGTGACTATCACAGTACTAAGTATTTTCTGTTTATTATTAAAACAAATATTTTTACAATTTACAATAATGACCAAAGGTTCTTGAAAGAACTCACATGAAAAAATAAACAAACATTTTTTAATAAATTTGACGAATTTAAAAAAAAAACTAGTAGAATTTACTAAAAATTGTGTGTTTGATTTTCATCTAAATATTTTTGTTATTTACAATGTCTGGTAAAAGAGCTAATTTTGTTATAATAGCGTAAAGGAAGAAGGGAACATTGAAGAGTTGGCAAGTGAATATGTTACTATTGATGAAGAAATAATCCATTCAGTCAACAATATCAAAGACACAATCAGTATTCTGAAGAATTATAAAGCACCTAGAAGGGTTGAACTGATAACTGAGATTTAAAAGCTCAGTTTGTCAAATCTAGGAGGAGGAAACCATGCCAGCAAAGTACCAAGGAATCATACTGTTTGATATATAATGGTTGAACATAGATAAGAGATCTGTTGA
Source organism: Philaenus spumarius (assembly GCA_018207615.1). NCBI lineage: Eukaryota > Metazoa > Arthropoda > Insecta > Hemiptera > Aphrophoridae > Philaenus > Philaenus spumarius. The sequence continues at coordinate 289,441 of JAGFPH010000442.1, read as the reverse complement.
AGAAAAATTTAGAGAAAACACGGTACCCACTGTTTATAAAGTATGTGTACCTTAAAAATATTGGCAGAATATAAAATACCACCGAAAATTAATGCTGATGATGATTCAAAGTGTATAGGTGATAAGTTAGATAAGATTAGTTTAGTAAAAAAAGTAGAGTGGAGATAGCAGAACCGCTCATAAGTTAAATTATTAACATTTAAGAGTAAGTGAATAATGTCAGTAGGCTAGCCAGAACAGCTTGATTTCTAAAGTCAATTGAAATGGCTAAGTTCCATTCTGGTTGCTAGTTTTAAGTTCTTTGAAACCTGTTGCTGTATTTCTCAGTGTAGCTGCATTATATATTTTGTACCAACTTTGTGTTCTTACTTGGGTTGTGACAATATTTAATGTTTTAACGATCTCAAGAGACAAAAGTGAAACCTGAAGATGGAAGTTTAAGACATCTGAAACAGCAATATTATAAATTACCAACTAGTGGACCACTTGATGGACAAAATAGAAGATATTAATTTCATTAACCTAATATATTAAATTCAGTGATTAAGAGACTATTCCATAAGGAAATTTAATTGATTTAAAATTGTAACCAAGCTGTACTTTACATTTGTTTTATCATTTTAAATAACTTATCAATTAATTGATTTATATTATCACAGATAACAAAATTTAATGCAACTAAAAATACAGAAATTGATCATTTATATGAACTACTAGCAGGTACGTGTAGCTTCGCCCACGGTCCAAAGATCCGTCTCATAGTGTGTTTAGTCCAAATCTATCATTGTTTCATGTTTCAAAGCGCAAGCAGTCCACCTTCCTTATGTTAAAAATTTTACACCTCAACTTACTTTGTCACTCAAGTAATGGTTGTAATTAATTGTTGCAAGTAAATGAAATGCTAGTGCATTACAGTACTGTTAATATTTATTTTACTACTTATGAAACAATGGGGTAAACAACAGCTCTTTAGCTCATGGGAAGTATAATAATGTATTTATTTTTATTGTAAAGGGGCTGTTACCTCCATTCATACATTAGACGTAATGATTTAAAGTGTGTGTTTTATTATTTCTTTCCTTTACAACACTTACTATTAATAAGTGCCAAATTTCAGCTCTCTAGATTTATGGGAAGTTAGCATTCAAAAGTATATATTTTGACCCGTCACTCACTTATTTTATCCAATTTGTAAAATTCCAAATTCAACTTGGGGGGAAGAGCCTCCAGGGGCATTTACACTTTACCATTGTATAGCCCGTAATTGGCAAAAATGGTGGTGGTTGGTAAAGAATGGTTGAGAATCGTCAAAAATGCTTTAGGCCACACCGTTTTCGAGATATTGACGATTTTTGTGAAAAAACAATGAAAAATCTCCAAATCATTGCAATATAATCAAAGCCGATGGAATAATTTGTTTTTTAAAATTAAAAATCATATATTTTGACCCGACACTCACTTATTTCACCAAATTTGTAGAAGTCAAAATTCGATTTCAATGGGAGAGCCCCCAGGTGCATATACACTTTACCGTTGTATAGTCCGTAACTGGCAAGGATAGTGTTTCGTAAAGAGAGATCAAGAATCGTCAAAAATACTCTAGGACTCACCGTTGTTGAGATATTGATGATTTTTGTGAAAAAGCTCCAAATCATTATCGAAGCCGACGGAATGCTCAAAAATTGAAATCTGGTTTGAAATAAATGTACAAATTACCATCTCTTTAGCTTTAATGCTAGTATAATAATTTTTTATTGTTTTATGGTTGTTATCACATTTTCACCCTTTAGCAGCAGGTGACAAAAAGTAAATCTGGTTACATGTTGTATGTATCTTTTAAGAAATAAATGTACACAATTTTAGCTCTATAGGTTTAAGGAAAATATAGCAATTAAATATTTATTGTTTTAGGGGTTGTTAATACATTTTCACCCCTTTGTACAACGTGACAAAATGTAAATCTGGTTTATTTTGTACATGTATCTTATAAGAAATAAATGTACAAAATTTCCAGCTCTCTAGCTTAAGGGAAGTATAACACAGTTTTCGAGATGTTGACGATACCAATTCATCCAATAATTTTTGCGTAATTGACAGTCAAACATCCAAACTTTCACATTTATAATATTAGTAAGACTAGTACATTATTTGAGGACATTCCACCTATTTTTTTAGTTTCACAGTCAAGTACATTATCAAAATTACAATGATTTGACCCATGCAAGAGAACTCTAGCGAAAATAGATAAAAACGAAATTGCAAAAACTACAGCTGTATGAAAAATCTCGTAGAAATAATAGCGCCTTTTTAGTAACAGCGTAATATCCGCTTACTAGATAGCACAAACGGAAAAAAGGCAGCATAGAGTCACACAATTGTATCTGGAATCTTACAGCCAATGTAATAGAAGGAAGCCAATGTTGATTTGAATAGTGAGCCAAAATCAGTAAGTTTATATGGGAACGAGTAAAAGACAAAAGTGATAATTATGAAAGATGTTTTATCCTTTCTACTTTAATTTTGTTGCTTAACCTGTTACTACATGAACTAGTAGGTTATCAGGTTATAGGTGGATCAGAGAAAGCATTTCTTGAATTTCAATTTTTCAATCGTTCTATCTCTTTCAAAACTATATTTAAATGTTACATAAAAAATAAATAATGTGTTACAGTTTTATAATCCAGTGAGGGACCTTTTGCAACGTAATATTTAACCTATTACTATGTGAAGTAGTAGGTTATCAGGTTATAGGTAGCTCAGAGAAAGTATATTTTGAATTTCAATTTTTCAATCGTTCTACCTCTTTCAAAACTATATTTAAATGTTACATAAAAAATAAATAATGTGTTACAGTTTTATAATCCAGTGAGGGACCTTTTGCAACGT
>JAGFPH010000442.1:269186-286455 GCA_018207615.1 Philaenus spumarius | reverse complement strand
GTAGGTTATCAGGTTATAGGTAGCTCAGAGAAAGTATATTTCGAATTTCAATTTTTCAATCGTTCTACCTCTTTCAAAACTATATTTAAATGATACATAAAAACCAAATAATGTGTTACAGTTTTATAATCCAGTGAGGGACCTTTTGCAACATAATATTTAACCTATTATTATGTGAAATAGTAGGTTATCAGGTTATATAGGTAGCTCAGAGAAAGTATATTTCGAATTTAAATTTTTCAATCATTCTACCTCTTTCAACATTATATTTACCTGATACTTAAAAACCAAATAATAACCTCACCTCAAAACTTACAGAAAATATCCTTTATGTAGGACTACTGTTATGTAAATTGACTTAAACTTATAAATAAATTTACACAAGAAAAATACTTTGTACTATAGCTACTCTGTACGGAAAGTCTACTTTGTATATAACAGAGGTTGTAATGCTCTGATGTATCCGTCTTTAGTTTAGTACTGGTTGCGATCTGCACTATCCCACATCCGCTTCTGCATAAAGGTACGGCTATACAGACCCGTCACCTCAAGTCCATTCAAGTCAGTTTTGGTAGTCATTTTACAGTAGTATTTCTGTATATATATATTTTATTTAAAAAAACCAACCAACGACACCAGGGGGAAACTACTTTCATTCATCCTCAATTTTACATCAATTTTGCTTACTATATCAAATGTGAAATGGAAGGAACTATTAATTTCATAGTAGATTGTTATAAAATATTTACAAAAATAATCACTTTTGATGCAGTTTAGAAATAAAATGTGAAGGGTCTACTATATGATATCATACTATATCAATGCAGACGTCGCAAATTTCAAGTTTTTACGCGCTGCACATATTTTCAAAAAATAATTATGTACAATTATATAATGTTTTATATGTCAAATTATTTGATATGAGTTCTAGTATCACAAAAAAAAAAAAAAAAATAAAAAAAGGAAATTTAAAATTTTTTGCCCTTGTCCTCCCCTTAACCTGTTACTACTACATGAACTAGTAGGTTATCAGGTTATAGGTGGCTCAGAGAAAGTATATTTCGAATTTAATTTTTTCAATAATTCTACCTCCTTAATGAGATAGAGGATATAATGAGCAGCAGCTGGCAATGTAGTATACTTTGCTGGAAGGAGTTTGGTCAGGAGAAAAACTAAACTAACGCTCATAAGACCTATTGTAATGTATGGGAGAATGACATTTACAGCAAGAAAGAATACATGAGAACCTAGATTAGACAGTAAGATTTTGAGGAGAATAGTTGGTCCTATCAAAGAAGCAAATGAAGTAACTGAGGAAGAGAACTGGGAGTCCTATTAATTTTGATAACCAATCACTGTCTGTCTACTTTAAGTTGCAAATATTGAAAGGATAAGTAGGATATGTAATACGTATGGAGGAAGAAAATCAAGTTACAAGAAAATTAGTGAGAGGCAGACCGTGAACAAAGGAGATGTTGGTGAAAGAAAGAGACCATTTCTGTTTGTAGAGCTAAACGAAAAAGAAGAAAGTTCATTAAAATTTTATAGAGTACAAGTGGAACACAATTTGACTTAAATAACCATTTTGGCATTGAATATCTAGAATACAAAGGTTAAGGAGCCAAGGTGAAATTATTAAAATTTGAAACTTACCGCTTCGTTAGCATATGTACCATTCTCTAAATTTGTTCGACAGATTGAAGAACCTGTAGGACAATCCAAATTATCGACAACCAGCAACGGCCGACATACATTGATGAAAAAAATATAATTTCCAACCTTAATTTGATAGTTTTTATTATTGTCTATAAGGGGTGACAAATTAAAAGCATAGTCTGGATTATCACTTTCAGCCACACATCCGATCTGCAACAAAGGATAACCCAAAAATATAATCATATATATATATAATTTGAACGGAAAAGTAAAATTATGTAAAAACCATACTACATTACAGATTGTACATTACAGATCAATCTAAAGATTATGGTCTCAAATTGGTAGGAAAAATACTGAAATTTATAAATAATTTAAAAGAAAGTTTAGGCCTGCAAATAATTTTAAAAAATGCTATTTGTTCATTTAAAATACAACAAATCTTCTGATGATTGAAGATGTTCAGTAATATAATCAGCTAACTCCAAACTTTGAGAGGCTAAGACATACTCAGTCTGCTACAGTTGGAATCTTGTATTTACCTGTGCTATACACTGCTCACCCCTTCTTCATTAGTCTACAATTATTTGTATCATGATATATGGACAAAAATGTATGCTAAAATCAATGTTTCCGAAGGATGGCAGGATGAGGAAGGGGGAATTACTTATGTCACAGACATGAGTTTCAGCAATGTAGGCTATACTAAAAAACAAAGCAAATATGTTAAAATTTGTAGTTCATGTATTCAGATTAAACTGTACTTTAAATTTCGGTATATTAGTTTTATTTTAATGTTTTATTTTGTCAATTTTTGTATACAATGCAACATAACAAACAAAATAAATAAAAACCAAAGTTGAACCCTTATTGACATCTTTTTTCTGCGTATGCCAAAGAGATTCAATACCATAGGAGTTACCCCGCACATTGACATCCATTTTGTTATATATACCAACAAGGTTCAAACACAAAACCTTGTGTTTTGTTCGAGGTTAGATCGATAACACACACATGTGTCTTAGCACATAGATTACAAACGGCTAATTTAAGCCAATGATACCTTGAGTCTGTGCCAACATAACTTTTCACCTTGTAAACTGAACTGTGATGTCACATGTTTGTTTATATGCGGGATCACATATTATTAATTTTGAAAAATATCTTATTTATTAATTTCTAAATTACTTTTCAATTTGAAGAATGCAATTGTTTGATTTTGCACAACACGAGTGCTTATATAGTTAGTTATAAATTGTGATTCCCTAAATAAATGAATAATCAAACAACCTTAACAGTTGAATAACTAGCTTTAATGAGACATTTTATTTAAAAGATTATTGTTTAGATCAAATTATATGTACGATACATCCATTGAATTCATGCACAGCCCGAAATCAGAAAAGATAGGAAAAGCCCATAGCTTTGATTAAATAAAGGTTTATTCCTTCTTTAACATCAATGTTACACGTGATAAGCAAAAATGCACATCATGAAGTTCACTCCATCTCAAATAAGGACTAACTTGTTTGTGTATGTGCATGTTCCATGTTTCTATTTTTTAATATTTAACAACCTCCAATGAAAAAAATAGAAGATACTGATGATGGGACTACAGCCCCGAAATGTGTTTTAATCTAGAGAGAAACAAAGTCACATGACGGATAAATATTATAGGTTATTATAATGCATATTTATATTCAGTTTTATATTTACAAGTCCTTTGTATATCCTTACCATCTTGTTTAGCCAATACAAGTTCTCTAAGTAAAACTAAAATAAGCACTAACTAAAACTAAACAGTTTCATAGTTTAATAATTGCAAAACGACAAGATCTTCACTTGTTTTACAGTGACATTTTTTAAGAAATGTTCTAGGCTCTAAATTTAATATATACGTTATCTTAGATGAAAGTCAGTCTTATGATGATTATTAATTGATTAAATGTATTATTGTTAAATCAATAAACATTCTTGTGATGGTCTCAACTTCAAACACAATAAAATTCAGCGGTGATGATGTTTTGACGCAAGAACACGTTTTATACTTCATATGGATTTCCCCCCCTAATTGTTCAGAAAACAAAGCGAGTTGCCACATATCTTCTGCTAAGGAGTTTAAAACACAGATCAATAACACACATATTAGTGGCAACTCATAGATTTTCAAGTTCTGATAGCAACAAATGCTGACTAGAGCTTGAGCTGCTACAACATTTTCATGTTAATTAAACTGTTATGTCACACATGCTTTGTCTAACTTGCCAGATCACAATTTACCGGCATTATTTAAAACAAATTATCCTACTTATTAATTTATAACATGAATGAAATTTAGTTATCTTTTGTTGATTTTAATGCATATTAATTACCATTCCTTCGCAGTTCACCTTGTTTAGGCCATGTCCTAAAAAAAAAAACAAAAACAAAAAAAAAAAACTAAACTAAAACACAATATTCTTTTTTACTTGTAGATTAGATGTTTGTTATTTCTAACCGACGAATTCTTTCATATTGATTTCTTATCACAATGAACAGATTTTACATGAAAAAATGAACAGTGCCTCTGCCAAGACAAACGTCTACCTTCTTGAACACTTCAAATTTTTTCATTTTGGAGAATTCATTTCGCATCTGTCTTTTTAAAAATATAAAGTTTATTTTAACCAGCAAACACTTCTATAGTTACATTTGTTCACGAATGGTTACAATACGGCGAGAATTTCACTTGTTTTAGGGCATGAGACACAAGATATGCATCTGCCTCGTTCAAGTTTCTGAGAGGATCCTATTGCACTGTATACTAAATCAACAACCCAGTTTCCTGAATGTTTTGTATGTCTGGCAATTTCAATGTCTTCTAGGTTCACTGTGTTTCTTCACTAAATATTTTTCATTGAACGTATAGTTATCCTTGACAACATTTTTACAACTTGCTAACAAACATTGAATTTTGTTATTAATAACTATTAGTTGTGTTTTACAGAATTTTGAAAATAAACATTTGGTTCATTAATATTGTTCCATCACATGCATTTTTTTGTTTTTTGTATCTACTTATCTCATTTATGAGATACAGATCACCCACTACGTCTTGTTGACATTATTGCAGAAGAAGAATCAATCTCCTGACAGTTTTTTACTTATCACAATTTATTTTTTTACTGTTTAAGCAGGGCATAAATCACCCAATCGGATTGAAAAGGGTTAAATTTGGTAAGAACTTGGGACTCTCGATTTTTCCATCTTATTCAGTTTTTCCTGTTTATGAGGGATGTACACAAAGTCCTATACCTGATGTATATCTGAAACTACGTAAGTCAAACTATTACCAGAGCTGAAGAAGGAACTATTCTTTATATAAATCTTATCTATATGTTTATGTCAGTTAGAATCACTTATTTGTAAAGTTCTGATCAACTTTAAAGTGTTATAACTTTTAGCCCCATGTAGTGAACAAATATTTTGTTTTAAAACGGCCTAAAGACATTTTTTACCAAATGTCTAAAACTCGAAGAGACTGTCACATAATGCGACTGTGAAATGGGCGGCACTGTTAACCTGTTCATTGCTGCAATAAAGTATACTCAATGCCTATAGTTTACATTGCTAATGCTGCAATCGAGTATACTCGATTTGAATTTTGTGCCGGTATTGCTAACAACAAAACAACTTGATCCACTTGAAAGTACTGCAATCTGTTGACTAATCTTGAAACTACATCGAGTATACATTGAACATCGATCTTGTTTGTCAATATTTTGGAAAAATCTTATTTTATGTAGTTGAGAGTATTAATTTATAATTTGTTAGACTAGTAGTTCTGTGAACAGTAGACCTTGCTCGTTGAAATAACAGACGTGGTTTTAAAGGATTACAACTCAGTAAATGTAACGCAACGCCAATCGGGCTCCTTATCTCGGCTCCCCCTCCACAAGCAAAGAGAGAGTGTGTGATTTCCTGGTAATACTTTCTTTTTTTTTTTTATGTTTGATTTACTCCAATTAATTTTATGTAATATGAATATTTTCATGTTGTATAAAATAATTTCTTTATTACTGGTCTTTTACATTCATCGAGGCACTGAAGTTTGTGGTTGTTTTTAGTTTTGTAATTTAAATTTAAAGTTTTTCTTTGTTATTAAAAATTAAAGTTATTTCATTAAAAATTTGCGTAGTATATATAGATATGTATTGTATGTAAAGTATGTATAGTATCTATTGTGTGTGTATGTATGGATGTAGGCATGTGTGTATTTTGCGGATATTTTATTTATGATTTACCTATTTTATTTGTAGCATGAGTCATGTTAGTTTATATTATTCTTTATATTTGTCTTTATTATAATTTTGTTATAAATTTTGTAATTATTTATGTATTTTGTTGATGGGTTCAGTAGGAGGGGCTTCATAGCCTCAACTGCACCCAAATAAAGGCGATAAACAAACAAACAAACAAACAACTCACTCACAGTCACAGCGGCCACATTGACGTAACACAGTAAAGAGAAAGACAGCAGGTTGCGCTCTCTCTCTCTCTCCCTCTCCATAATATTGTAAGGTTTTATGAAGATATCTAAAGAATAAACGTATAAAAACATGGTTAAAATACAAAGACTTGGACGATTTTTATCAAATTTGAAGTTTGCGGCCATTTTGTGAGCTTACCGTTAGAGATACACAAAAAAATCGAGAAACCAATTTTGTAGAACATCAAATTTGCTACTGGCAAAGTAATATTAGTTTTTCAATTCGACTTATTGTTAAGCCACAAACTGGCTTTGGAAGAAAGCTTACACAGAGAAACCTGCGGCCGCCATTTTTATTTTATTTAAGGGGTTAAAAATGAAAAAAAACTGTATACATACAGAGCTTGGCCTAGGACAAACACACAGAGAAAATGCCGAACGGTCGAAAAATGGAGACCTCGCTTTGCTCGGTCAATTAAATACTTATTTGTGTATAATTATCAGCATAGTTTGATTCATTTCGGCTTTCATTTTGATTTATCTGTGCTTTACTGTTTAGCTAAACTTGAAAGTTAGAATATGGCTGATCATGCTTTTCTTTGCAGAGAAGATATTTTAAACTTTTTGTATGAGTTAGACGATGACCTTTTAGAGTCAAGTGATTATGAATTAGGTAATTTATTCATCAGATGAATCTGAAGATGATTTGGTTACCGAACATAATGGTAGGCCTATTCTACAGAAGGAATTTAATAATAATTGCTTTATGTGAAAACTTGGATACATTATAAAAAATGTATACAGATTTATTTTGGTGGGTAAAATTTTTTTAAATCATTGATGGTCTTATATATATATATATATATATAGTCTTAGAATATAGTTTAGGAAGTCTAGAGACTTAATCAGTAAAATTGACAAAATTTGCCAGCACTGGGTGGGGGGGGGGGGGCGCAAGGCATAATATCTTTTAGCAGTGAAAAGGTTAAGAGCTGGCACCACTAATAATAGGATAGTATTATGCAGACCTTCTCACCCAACTATGACAGGCTGTCAAAAGAGAATCTACAAAGAAAATTCAGCAAAAATGTACAGCTGCTAGACAATGCCACAGTCCACAAGCTGAGAGTGCTTACAATGACAGCTGCCCAGTCTGTAGACTTTTAGCTTTTTTGACTCCTACTTTACTCTCCAGACTTCTACATGTTCCCCAATATGCGTAATCTGCATGGAAGAGTGTTATCTTCAGTCTAATATGCAAGAGAAGTGCCTGGAATAAGTGCATTGATGTTTTAGCCATGACTGTGTTGAACAATGAAAATATAAATAAAAGTTTACATTTACATCGGGCTTATAGCTTGTTAAACTGAACACTGACAATAAATACAGTATATATCTTGGATACTTACCTTTTTCTCACATGCTAAAGGTGTTTCAAAACGAATTAAGAAAGTACATTTGTCGTTCAAGCTTACAATCTCTGGTCTTGCCAATGGTACATTAGGATTACAAATAAACTGTATTATTGTAGTATAAGTTTTCTTCCCACATGGTCCTCCATTGTTGTATTCTATTATAAATGATTTACCTTTACTATATTGTAATATGTTGTTGGCAATTCCTGTGCTGACACCATTTAAACATGCACCTGAGGGACAATAAGAGTAATTCAAAGTAAGAATTAGGCAGAAAAGTGTATTACTTGTTGTTTAATATCATACATAATAGGCGCAGAAATAAAACGTATAATTAATTAACACACTGAGTTATACCCTGGTGATAACTGCCACTTCTTGTCAATGAGTCTGTATAGGGTTTATATAGTTATGTTTTTATCCCTAGAGACAACTGCTACTTATTGTCAATGAGTCAACATAGGGTTTATGTTGTTTTGTTTCATATTCCATACCTTGAGGCAATGTTTCTAATTAAATATCAATAAATTAAATATGAATAATGAATATCAATAGTCATTTAATCTACTTCCAACTCTAACCTCTGTTGGTAGGTTAATAAATTTAAGTTTCTTTTTGAACATGTGTATTGTTTTTTTTTACTAAATTATGGTTAAATTGTAAAAATCCAACTGAAAGTGAGATTTATGAGATTTTTAATGATTTGGAATTGGAAAGTGACCATTTAGTCATTATGCATAAACAGTTTGCAGTACATTGTTTATTTGAACATATGAAAAGAAATGCAAATAAAATATTTTAATAACTGTAGATGCATAGTGAAATTTAGTTTTTTGAAGTTTTAAAAATCAATTATAATTTAAAATGTAAAATTATAAACATTTTTGGAAAAAACATCACAAATATGTAGTGGTACTACACCTTCACTAAGTTATAAAGCTCAACCATTGAAGCTTTATTTCAAGTTGAACGCTCCATTAAAAACCGACCTTATTTTAACAATCGGTAATACCAACTAAAGAATTTTCACTCGTAGTTGCGCAGTTGACTCATTTTACAACGCAAGTAGACAGCAAGTCTAGTCGACCATTGAAAGATTACATTACATCATGGCACAACTGAACTTTCTTCCTGTTGTTCATAGCCATGTGGCGCAATAAAATGTCTTAAATTGAAACTGTTTTAATGTGACTTATTCAGCAAAAGTTACATGTTTTAACGCGATAAAAAAATTTTCAATTCAAGTTCAATTCTGTTCAATGATAATTCATTTCAAACAACAACTTAATAAATAAGGCTCATAATGTTTCAATTTAAATTATTAAAATATAAAAATTATTAATTAACTTTAATTTGGCAGTTTCATTATAATTTAAACTCAAAGCTTTTATTTACTAAACTTGTTCTGATTAAGTGAAATGGTTATAATTACATACTAAACCGATTGTAACTCTACGGATTTATTCTGGTTTAACTTCTTACTACAGTAATAATTTCAACATCCAGAGTATAACATCAACTACAGAGTCATTTCAACCTATTTGCAATACACTACCGACCTGGCGACCTACCAACAATTTAAAAAAACATTTAAACAATTTACTTTTAAATTTTATTTAAAAAATTCTTTGAAATTTAATGTAAAAGAAAACATTCATTAATGTCATTGTAAACAAAAAACCATGGTACTAAAATCTTTCCTTTAAAGAAGGTTAATCTAAAAATATTTAATATACAGGAGTGGCAAACTTTATGAAAACTTTTCGGCTAATGATTCCTCATAAATGACATTTAAATTAGAAATCCACTTTTTTATATATAATTATAATATATTAAAATCTGTGTTAACATTTTTTAGTTTTCTCTTTTTTTTAACATTTTTACTAAAAAATTTGGTTATATTTAGTTCTAAAAATAGATCCTTAATTATAATGTATACAAAGTGATCAAGTCAAGAAGGCCACCATTGGGATCTTGGAAACTAACAGTTTCTCGGAAAACTTTAAATTTGGCACCTTCCTTGGATTTATACCTACATTAAAATTACGGTGTTACCGTATTTTTAATCTTCACCATTTTCCAATATGGCCACCATCTTTAATTTTTTAAATCATATTTTTATATCATTTTTTGGTATTACATATTTTATGACACTTTTGTTCTTCGGTATTTTTCTTTAAACACATCCATTGCGGAACTAGGGCTGTCATGTGTAAAAATAAATATGGCAGCCATATCAATTAGTTTTAATGGAAATTAACGTTATGTACTGAAAAACTTTAAATCACTACTGAATGATGACGGAACAGAAATGTTACATATGCAGGGTTAAATTAAAGCATTTTCCAATAATGAAAAATAACAGCTTATTGATAAATACATTACATTGCAGCTGTTATGAAATACATTATGTTAATTTCCATTAAAAATAATTGATGTTGTTTTACACATGACAACCCGCAGCTCCGCAACGGCTGCGTTTAAAGAAAAATAACAAAGAACAAAAGTGTCGTAAAATAATATGTTCTACCAAAAAATTCAATAAAAATATGGTGTTTGTATTTCAAAAGTTAAAGATGGCGGCCATATTGCAAAAATGGCGAAGATTAAAAATACGTTAACACTGTAATTTTAATGTACGGTTAAATCTAAGGAAGGTTTCCAATTTAAAGTTTTCTGAGAAGCTGACAGTTTCCCAGATCCCAATGGTGGCCATCTTGCATTGATCACTCTGTAAATAAAAAAAGGTATCAATAATCATACCATCACTGTAAACAAAAAACATAAATTGTATTACTGAGTAATCTTGTTAATAGAAACTATTTTCCAATCTCATCTTTTTGCAATTTATTTATTTATGTTATAATCTTTTTGAATTTATAAACACCATCGTGTAGTATATGTAGTTCAGTTATAAATAGAATTAATTGCAAATGTTAAACAGCAGTTGGCAAAATAAGTAACAGGGTTTAAAAATTTACTATAAATTTACTTTTTTGTATACTTACAAAAAGTAAGTCCTTTATTTTTCTTTTTTATTTGCTGGTGACGTACGTTTTGCCTTTTTTTATTCAGGCATTATCAAACCTATATTTCATTAGTTTTTTACATTCGTTGATGCACGTCAAGTTTATAAAATGAAACACTTACACGAAAACATTCACAAACAACATGTAACACACAACACAACAAAAAAGGCGAAACGTACGCCACCAGCAAATAAAAAATAAAAATTAAGGACTGAGAGCTGTAAGTATATAAAAAAGTAAATTTATAGTAAAATTAACCAGTTCAGTAAGGCAACCAGAAATAATTTAAAAATTTGTTTGAATATGTGCACTCTTGTTTTATTTTTTTATATGATAGATCCGGGCTCAGTCACATTTCAAATTTAAATAATGCCCTAAGAGTGGCACAACCTCAATGTGATAACTAAATTCCAAGCTGTACCAGTTAGGTCCGACGTTCTCTTTCTTAAATGGTTAGCTTTTAGGAATCTATTTTAGATTATCTTCTGTAACATCTTTTATTATTATTAACTTAATTTGCAATATTTTGTTTCTTTTCAAGTATAACCCTTCTATTTAACTCTTTACTTTGGTTAACTAATCTTCCAATAATAAAAATTAATAAATCACAAACGTTAGCTAAAAAATCAAAATCAAATAAATATCAATGTTGATTATTTTGCATAGTAATTATTATAAAATAATTCACTAAAAGCAACACCGGACCATACAAATATGGCACCCTTGTAGCTGAGGTGTAAGCACACCTGAATCTGGGTAAGGACCATGGATGTTTGTCTAGTTGGGAAAATTTTATTTCGGGTAAAATGTTAGGCAAGCGGTGTTTTCCTCTTTAAAAAAAATAAAAAATGGGTAGCTTAATTGGTAGAGCATTGACGTGAACAGTCAAAGCTAATTGAGTTGGAACTACAATCTTGGTCCTATACGTACCATTGCTACAACTTGCATTAATTTAGAATACTTCCAGTTTTTGGTTTGCAAGTCTTTTTCAAAGCCCTATAAGTTAACATATATTATTACAAAGATATAACATTTTAGTTAAGTCAGACTTTTTGAACATTTCTAAAGCTGAGAGACAAAATATTTTAGAATAAACATCTTAGTTATGGCTGTTTATATGAAATTTTAATCGGAAGAAAGTCTTTTAAGGATTTTATACCTTAAAAGGAAAGAACGGAACTCTTATTGGAAAACTTGTTCGTCCGTCTGTCTGACAAGTCGAATTTCTCTGAAACTAATTTAAGGTATCACAATTAAATTTTGACTTAGTTATAAAGCATGCTAGCCTGATTTATTGTAGTATTCCAATACACAGAACTCAAAAATTTTACTACAAATTTTAGTGACCTAAGTTTGGTACTCGAAAAAATAATTATTTAATGATTCTGTTGGGTGGGGTATTCTTTCAAAGACATTAAAATTTATTTTTTAGAGAATGTGTGATGTGCATGTTTAAGATATTCCCTAACTGTTGTTAAACACCCAATCTCCTCCTCTAATATTGAAAGAACTACAGCAAATAAATTGTTCAACCAATAGTGTTACAGCTACTCCTATAAACAATAGCAAATACAGTTCATAAGAGTATGGTAATAAATAGTACTACGTTTGAGAGCTGTCACCTACATTTACTGGTCCTCACCACCAATTTATAATTCATTCCCACAGTGGTTAGAAGTTAGTTTGGTATACTAGTATATGATGTTTTGTTAGGACGGCTATAGCTTAAAAGTACAAAATGTTTACGTATGCTTTATTTCTAACTATAACCATGTCACTAATAATTATATTTTCTTTTATTTGTACAAATAAAATGCTTAATAAAAATTAATTACTTGGTATAAGAATACAAAACTAATATGTACATTGTTTAAACTTGAGTCTAAGTAACTAAAGTACAAGAAAAACATTAAATACCCAAAATACAATCAAAATGTAGGTACATCATTTAGGCCTTGCTTAAAGTACAATATATTACCTATTTCAAAAAATTCAAAGTAACAATCATACACACACACACACACACACACCCCCACACACATATCTATTACACTCACAACTATTCTTTACAACCTTGCCGGAGTCTCAAGCCGTAACAACATATCAAAATAAAATATTTAAAAGTTTTAGAATTCTAACATTTTTATTATACTAGAATATTTTTCCTTTAATTTGGGACTATGTATTAATACAACTTTGTAAAAAAAGTCTTATTTGGTTTTAGTGCAGGATGCTTCTCAAAAATCCTAGACTCATTTTGTCTAGGTTGTGAGTTGTTGGTATATTTTAATGTTATATTTTAAAATTTTAATAATTTTCCGCTATATGCTTTGCCAGCAAGGGTTAATTGAACTAAATTAAAAGTAAAAAATTATGGACCCAGATCGGGATTAGAACCCAAGACCTTTAGCATTCCATGCTACTGTCCTATAGCTATCCTGAACACACCAGATATTGGTCGAAGTTATCTCACTTGTTTGGTTTAATGCTTGTACATATTACAACTGCAGGCTGCAAATAGAGCTAAGATTGATTTCAGTTGATGAATCTGTTAGTTCATACAAAATGGAGTAAACTGTACAAGTGAGATAACATCAACCAATGTCTGGATAGCTCAGTTAGCAGAGCAGTAGCATGGAATGATAAAGGTACGGGTTTGAATCCTGGCCTTGGTCCATGTTTTTCACTTGTAATTTAGTATTTTTTAGCTCTGCACATTAGACCAGCTTTATAACCTTTTAAACATCTGAAAAGCGACAATGAACAATATTTTAAAGACTTCTTACACATAAGCTGAACACACTGCTTTGGTATACTTAAAATGTGTTTAAGGTTAGTTATGTAAGTCCCTCTCGAACAAGACAAACATTATGGCATATGCAAGCCACCTTTTTATTAACTGTAGTCCACTTTACCGTACCTGCTTCAGAATTAAGCAGACCACACGGCAAACTCCTGCAAACTGCAAACTTTAATAATCCTCCATCCGTTTGTACGTCATAATCATCGTCCATTAATGGTCGCAAATCAATTCTGCAACAAGATATTAATAATTCTTCATCCAAACTAATACAATTGTCTGACTACAAGACATTGGTGTCAGATGGAACTAATGCATAAACTAGGTTTGCACCTTTAGTCTGCAGTTCCACGAACCTAGTAAATTAATTTTGAAATACCTGTTCTTGAGGTTAAATACCAAATATAAATAATATTCAAGAAAGTGTGTAATTCCTATACTAGGCTATATACTTAAACAAATCTACTAATATTATCAGGTCCTTGTATGTAAGTTGCTTGAACGTTTAATTTACATTTTTTTCATATTTAATCGTATAGTAACAATTATATTGAAGTTCATTGTTAATTATATTAGTATTTGTACAAGTTGCAGCAATAACAAGGGATTAAAATTATTTCACATTTGCAGGGTCATGAAGAACAAAGTTTAATTTGAGAAAAACAAATTTTAAACATTAGTTTTAGTAAATACTTTAAAATAATATTTTTAATTAATATTAAATTACTGAAAATGCGTTTCAAATCTGTAACATCTTATTACCTTGAAACTAAACTTTAAAAACGCAAATAATTTTACAAATTTAGGTAAATAATTAAATTGCAATCTAACCACCATCTCCAAAGGAGAAAATTGATCATAATCACAACTTTAGAGCCCGGGAGGGAATTAAATGAAACGACTGGTCGCTTGACTTAACATGTACAAACATTATGTAGCTACTGTCCAATGGATGGAAATAATGATAGTTGACGGTTGTAGTCATACCTACTTAAACTTCGGAAGCAAGACTTTTTGGAAATCCATTGCAATAATATAGAAAGTTTAAAGTCTTTGAAATCATGGACAGACATTTTCTCATGGATTAAGATAACTTTTTTTCCTTTGTATATTCCTTGTTGGTTTGGATCTGATTCAATTTGTTTTATTTAATTTTAGTACACTGACTACATGTATTGGATCGGGGTTAACCGAAAGTAATACTGAAGTATCCTTAAAAGTGGGTTTTCTTCAGTCTTCGATTTATTGATTTTTAATATTTAGATAGTCAATTAATTAGATTTTTGTACCTTTATGTAGGCTGTTTTAGGCCTTTCGACTTTTAAATGATTTGATATGTTCACAAACGTTTTGGAACATGATAGCTTTAATTTTACATAAACACTTTATGTAATAAATAATTAATAACAACTGGGTGTAGATAATGATAATTCTTCAAATGCTCAACCAACTCAAAACAACAAATGGAACAGATGGATCTCAACAGCTAACTTGTAATGACAAAATTAAAGTGGAGAACGATCAATGTTAATCGCGATGAAGTGTAGCACGATAGTTTTCCCCTGAGCTCACTTTCTAACATCAACTGTGGTAGATTTTTTCTTTGTTTGATACTGCTAAGCGCATACACTTCTGGGCATCCCCTCTAAGCTCTAAAAATTAAATTAAATATGAATTAATGAAAAAAGATAATAATTTGGATGAAGTTTCAGTTTTCGTCAAACTTATGAGAATGTGTTTGACTGTAGAACTCAAAATTACCGCACCCGCGGCTGGAGCCAACAACCAACCAGCCCCACTAGCGTAAATAGTGACAATGAGCTTTTCTGGTGGAACTGAGTGCATACAATCGATGAAGTCAAGACGGCGAAGGGTGCTGTATGTTATATACAGTTCTAGTCCAGCACCAGTACCCGCCCTCGGTTGTAATGAAATGAAATCTACTCGATACAATGTTTGAGCGGTATAGTTTTATTATAGCAGAGAAATCCATTTTGAAATGTAAACATTTAAACCATTTAGAATTTGATTTGAATCAAAACTAATGTACATCTAATGTAAATACCAACACAGAAACAATAATTCAATCTGAGTTGAGCGAATTTCCGAAATTAAGTTTATATGTTTTAGGGTTTCGACCAACTATTTGGGAAATCAGTCTACTCATCAAGGCACTAGAGTGTACGAAATATATTAGTAGAATTTGTGTCCACCTCAGCCTCCTGCTCCGGCTCACGCGCTGCTTCGTTCCGCTCGCTTTGGGAGTTTGCACCTCTACCTTGCGGCCTCGGATAATGGATTGCTTACAATGGCACCAAACCATATCACTGCATATTCAATCAACCATATGTTAGAATATTGTGTGAAATTATTAACAGAATCTAAGTATCCATTTGTGTAAAGAAAACAATCTTGTAACCTAAAATTCAACACCATAGCTTAAAACTTTTAATGTAAATATTAAACACAGATCACTAGTCACAACAAACCACAAATAAGAAATAATTATATTCATTTATTTATTAACTGAAGTGCATTAAACATATGAACTAGTAAAATCCATACGAATTGTACAATTCAATTTGCAGACGAAAGTTCTAGACCAAAACAATACGACGCCATGATTGTTTATAATAAATTATGTATGACGTAATCGACTAGCGAATCAAAATATGAATGTAAATAAATATTTAACTTATTAGAACACAGTGGAAACCAACAAAATTATATCTATTAGGAATAATTAGACCTTAAAGTAATATTAGTTCAAGCCAAATGTGTTAGAAATAATTAGGATAATTAATATAAGCATTGTCTGTAATAACGGAAATCGTCAAATATGGCTGGCGCGCAAACCAAGTTGATTTTCAAAAGGTGACGCGATTTAAATAATTAAACTTATAGATAATATTTTAGCATCAAAGTAACTATAAAAATCTGTATAATAAATAGACAGAAAGTGAATATTTATACCATGAACGATATAATTAACCCCTTTAAAAATGCTTGGAAAACACCGTACACTAAGTGGAACAACCAATGAGAACTTCAGAAATCCATAACTAGCGCCTGGACATGCAGTGGTTGCACACGAACTAAAAACAGACGCGGTAGTTTGAGAAGCTTTTTAAAAGGACTCTAAAACAGAAGCCTGAAGAATCAAGATGTGAATTTGCAGCTAATAAGTTTTCGTGTTTTAAAAATATTAATATATTCAAATTAATAGACTCAGTGACTCAAATTATAACAGATGTGGTATACCTGTTCTAGTAATACATAAATTATAGCCATTCAATATATAATAGACTTTAAAAGAATCAAAAGAACTTTGAAACTTATTACAAATCAACTCCAAGCTTAGTGATGCTATATTTCTTTGATAATTCTAACTTCTTTCAATTTACCCAATATGCGATTTGAACAATAGTCAATTCAAGTCCAGGCATGTTACCTACCCGAGATTAATTTAATTTAAAGACTTTATAATCAATCCATAAAGATATTATTGAACTTTTCAAATAGTCAAGAACATTAAATGATTGAACTGAGCTTCAGCCGATGGCAAAATTATTAATGAATATACAATTTTAAAAGCTTTAACTTCAAGAAAATAACAAAATTAAAATCTTTGTAAAACCATGTTAATGTAATCTTTATTTGAATAAATCAAACTTCTATTTATTGTATCCAATCAAGCCTATGTGTTTTAATTTCATTAGTCAATATCTTAGATATATTTATCATTACATTTATAATAGAAATCCTATTATAAAACGGCTCCCAACAAGTGGGGCATTTAAAGAGAATTATTCATAATAACAATAAATTCAAAAGTAATCATTTTATATATTATATGCTCTTTGCGATTTTGCACCTCTACCTTGCGGCCTCGGATAATGGA
>JAGFPH010000442.1:229957-269176 GCA_018207615.1 Philaenus spumarius | reverse complement strand
GCCTCGGATAATGGATTGCTCTTTGCGATTTTGCACCTCTACATTGCAGCCTCGGATAATGAATTGCTCTTTGCGATTTTGCACCTCTACCTTGTGGCCCAAGATTATGGACTGCTTCTGTTTGCTCGCAGTAGACAAACTCGCTTCGCGAATATTATGCTCCTGGCCGGATCAGAAGCTGCCCCCATGGTAAATTAAGCCACGTGGATTTGAACTACGTGTAGCACTGTAGTTAGAATCTGCTGTTTACCTTATAAATCTGTGTAAAAAGTATATACTTACTGTAGGCATACAAATGCAGTTATTGTGCAAATAGACGCCATTAAAAATATAAGTAATTATATAACTATTATGTTTATTATATTTATACATTGTTCATATTGTAACATTTTAGGACATAAATCAAGTGCATATGACCATGTATCTATATCAATTCTTATCATTAAAATGTTTAAATTAGGCATACCCACACGTTTTATAAAACATTGTCATAATTTTTTAAGCAACAGAAAATTAACATACTTTGGGGAAAATGAAATAATCAGTAGACATGTAACAACAGGCATTCCGCAAGGCAGTGTACTAAGCCCTTTACTATTCATAATATATACTATTGACATGCACAGGGAAATTCCGCCCCAGATCAGCTGCCTTCAATATGCTGACGATACATTTAAAAAATTAGATCTTGAACTAAACCCTCAAAAGACAAAAATGCTAATTTTTAGCAGAAAAAGGTCAGTCTCGAAGTCTTTAAAAATCACCTTAGATGGAGCATCGATTCCCATCGTTAAGGCTCATAAAATACTAGGAGTAATTTTCGACGAAAAACTAATTTTCACGCAACATATAAACCACCTTACAATCAAATGTCAAAGAGATATCGATATCATCAGATCGCTCGCATGTGGAAGAAAAGGTGCTCATCCAGATTTTTTGTTACGAATATATAAATCACTGATAAGACCAAAGTTGTACTATTGTAGTTTCCTGTTTGATCAGATATCAAACACAAGACTCAAAAGTCTTGAACTTATACAAAATCAAGCTCTAAGAACATCAATCGGTGCTTTTAAATCTTCCCCAATTATCGCTTTGCAAGCTGAAACATCAATTTCTACTCTCAAAACCCGCAGATTCTTGCTGACGAGCAAACTGATTCACAAAATTATCATGGATACTTCTCATCCAATAAATAGCAAACTTGCAGAATTTGATTTACTAGTTACCCATCACAGATACTGGAAAAAAAAGAAGCATCCAAGCTATATATGAACTTATAACAGTCTCTTTCAATTAGATTTTATTAACAGACATCCTTCTTCTTCCGTAGATAAATAAACGGATTTCAATTTACCTCTAGTATTAACAGAGCTTAAATTAACTTGCAATGACAAGCTACCAAATATCGAAACACAAAAAAATCTACAAATCCCATATATTTACAACAAGAGTTCTCACGGTTACTAAATACAACGTATACGAACTTCACAAAAATATTTACAGATGGATCAAAAAACCAATACGGTACTGGAGCTGCCTTTTTGTGCCCTTCATTAAATATAACAAAAAAATGCACACACAACACGCATGCAAGTAGTTTCACTGCAGAATTATATGCAATTTACAAAGCAATAGAATTTTCAAATGACACTGTTCATAACAGTATAACGATATGTACAGATTCTAAGGCTTCTATACAACTTATTGAATCAAATAGATACATTTTTTTTTTTCAATGGTATAATAAGTTAAAATCTTCAAAGAAATTTCCAAACAAAACAAAGTTTTGTATTGCAATGGGTTCCCAGTCATGTAGGAATCAAAGATAATGAAAGGGTAGATGAGATGGCCTTCAAAGCGACAACAGATGGAGAAGCAATCTCTGACCTCGTTTTACCGACCACTGACCTAACATCGACCATCAAACACTTAAACGACAAAAAATTCTTGAATATCTATAACACTTCCCCTAAAGCAAAATGGTATAAAGCAATCAATCCCAAAATCTCAAACATACCGTGGTTTTGGAAAACAAAACTTAGTAGACATGAAATAATCAATATAAATAGATTACGTTTTGGACACGCCAATGTAAATGAAACTTTACATAAATTAAATCTGTATTTTACACCCCTATGCCTTCAGTGCACTTTGGGTCAGTTCGAATCCCTCGAACATCTCATTTTGAACTGTCCTGCACATGAGATTTTCCGAAATGAATTATACTTAAAACTTAATGCCGAAAATTATAAACCTCCTTTCAAGCTAGTAGAAATATTAAAACTAAATAACTTCGAAGTAATACGCAAAATAAACAAATATTAAAAAAATAATTTAATTCAAACAAAAATACATGTATGTTATTAAGTCCACTCATGGGATTCTTCATCCAGGGCCCAACCTTTTCTGGTTAGGTGCTATGCTTGACGGGTCTCAAGCGAGAAGATATTACCTACATTACTCTCCTTAAAATTCATTCATTCCAACATTTTAATTTTAAAATGTTTCCTTTTCAATTTTCCCACTTTATGTAACTAACTAAACATTTATACATTGACAATTTAAATATAGGAGTTTACATCATTGTTGTGTAAATAACAACCTATCCTCATAATATGTCACAATTCCAATCATAAATCATTAATAGCTTTCCTTTTTCAAACAGACACATCAAGTAAAAGACAAAAGTGCTTTAGATAAAAGTATTGTGATTAAGGAGCCGCATGATATAACTCAGTGCCCAGCTGAATAGCAAAACAAGAAGAAAAAAAATCAAGGGGTGATTTATATATATTGAGACATAAGATTCTGATTTTTATTTAAAAAGAATAGTGAAATGTAAGATTCACAAAATTGTCAAATAACCTCAAAATTTACATAACAGAAATTATCATTTTGGAAATTAAAATAACTTTGTAATCATTTAATATTAAACAGTAAATCAGTAGCTTATGTGTTGATTATAGCCTAAAGCAGTTAAACTAATAACTTTTCACTATTCTTATATGTAAGTATTTCATGTTTAGATCATTAGTTCTATTAAAATCAAATCAATATTGTATGTTTATAAATATAACGAAGAAGCAAATATTATGTAAATAGGGTTAATGATTTTTAAAAACAAAACAATTTGTGCAGATATTAAAATACGATTGATTGATATAAACGAGTGTGAATACAGTGCATAGTGACGGCAACCTAGCGAACGAGTGCATCCATGTTTAAATAGTGATGGATTGTAAAATATGATATAAAGTGAATATTTAAAATTGAAATAAATTTTTAAACAGTTTTAAACACTAAATAAGCTCAAAGTCTTATAATATTGAAAGAAGTGACAGAAAATTAAAACTATCATCAACATAAAAATATTTATACAAACTCAATGCCTGAAGGTAAATAAGTCATAGCAGATATATAACGGGTGGCAGTGACCTATAGTAGCCCGGGATTGTTGAAAAATGAACACTAATTTTTACATTCTTAAAGTACACCTCAAGAAGTGCAGATCAATTATTTCTTTATCTGAATATTTTAAGTTTAAAAAAACAATTTAGAACAGTAGCACTTGGAAGATACAAGCAATTTGAATGGCTATCCTAATAAAATGAACTAACATGCAATAACAAATACTGATTTTAATAGAAGCCAATTATAGGTAATGTTAAGCTTAAATTTTCAAACAGACTTTGCAAAATTCAATGTAAACATTTCCTAATATTTTTTTAAATATTTTAAATTATCTTGAACATATAATAACTGTATAAACATTTATTTTGATTACCTATGTCTGTATTGTTAAAATAAGAAGCCTATATAATAGTACTATTTACCTTATTTAATATTTAAGTTGCACATTTAATAAAAGCCAGAATCCGAAGACCCAAGAGTAAAGAGTTATAATTATTTACAAAGTATAAGATAATACAATTAATAATTTTTGTACTATGTGTTCTAGAAAGGCTACCACAGTAAAGCTGTAAGAACAAAATTGTGTTAAATAAATCTACCTTTATTCACTAAAAGAAGTTATTATTTGAATTATTTAAAATATATAAAGTAAGCTCTTTTCAAAAGGTAAAATCAAATTAACATATTTTAAAATATTTATAGCACGTGAGTGATGTAATTTTGGTGGCCAACGTGATGGCTCTATTAAATAAGCAATTATAGTATTGTTAGGAAGAATAAGTAATATTTTCAGGTACCAGTATACTAATAAATATTTTAATAATTAAAAATATCTAATATATAAATAAAATTTAAATTCTGATATTGAAACAAGTTGAATTAACATAAGGGAAATAGTTAAAATGGCAGAAAAGGGAAATTATGACTTAAGAGACAACCCAAAAGAAACACAGCGTAAGGTAGAATCTGAAATGCAACAAAAACAGGGTAGGCCTAAAAAAATCTTAATAAAAACAAGGGAAAATGGTTAGCATTATTGATGTTGATGAAGCAAAACAAATGGAGGAAGGAAATGTTACTTCTGAGATGTAAGAGAAGAAGTGGGCGACAGAAATGAAAAATAAATGCAAATAAAAGGCTAGAAGAAAGTTTAATTATGATAGGTAGTAGGATGAATCAGATGGGAAATAAAAGGAATACTAAATTGGTAGAAAATTTTAATAATAAACTAGGTTACATACCTTACATACCGTCAATAGTTCTGTCCTTTAATTAGCGACGACCAGATTTGGAAGCTTACTCTATGCTTCCATTGCCAAGTCATAAGAAACACAAAACACAAATACAAAAAACACACCTAACATTAAATAAAACAACACAAATGTCCAACATTAATAAATAAAAAACAAAAAACACACGACACACTTCGAGCATGCTGACCAGCCGGTCGTTCGAAACTCTATTCGGACCATTCGATTCATGCCACTTCGTACCACCCCATGTCACACAAGATGGCCGCATTCCACAGCTTAACGAACAGACTTCTCACAGTGCCCCTCGATAATGATGGCTACAACTCTGAACTATCTGTGATTAAACACATAGCTGTAGCCAATGGTTACAACAGCACAATAATAGATAGTATCATCCGCAAACATATTAATAAACGTAGGCAGATTGCAGTACCCAAGCCTAAACAAAAATGTGTATGTATGTCGAGTATGGAGATGCCTTACATTGTACTATTAAAAATGAGTTGAGGAAACAGAACGTCACATTGTCTTGCAAGACCTCCAACAGACTAGAAAGATTAGTGGGCAGAACGAATGACAAAAAGAAGGACGATTTCCAACAAACAGAAATTTATAAAATCAGGTGTTCGGACTGCCCTAAATTCTACATTGGACAAACGGGTCGGTCATTTAAAACGGGTCGCAAACATATCCCTAGAAATTCGCAGTTAACACAAAAATCTAAGTTTGCCGAGCACCTCGTACAAAATTGTCACAACGTTGTAGATATCAATACCAACATGGATATTTTACACAAATGCCGAAAGTCTCCTTTTATTTCAAGTTTGGAGGAAATGCATATATACAATGCATTTAAATACGATGCCGACAACACCCTCAACGAGAAATTAAAATATAATTCTGACGTGTTGTTCAACGCCACTAACCGCATAAATACATCGAGCCCGGGGAGTAAGATAAGCAGCAAACAAGTGGGGGTGGGGTAGAGGTAGCAATCACGTGGAGGTTAGTTCCGAACGACCGGCTGGCCAGCATGCTCGAAGTGTGTTGTGTGTTTTTTGTTTTTTATTTATTAATGTTGGACATGTGTTGTTTTATTTAATGTTAGGTGTACTTTTTGTTATTTGTGTTTTTTGTTTCTTATGACTTGACAGTGGAAGCATAGAGTAAGCTTCCGAAACTGGTCGTCGCTAATTAAAGGACAGAACTGTTGACGGTACGTAAGGTATGTAACCTAGTTTATTACTAATTACAGTTCAGGAGGCAAACAATCACGTATAAAGAAAATTTTAACCAATTAAAAGAGGGAAATGACCAATTAAATGAGGGAAATAGAAATTTAGGGAATCAAATGCAAGAATTAAAGAATCAATTTAAGGGAGATTTGGAAATTTTGAACTAAGAAATGATAGTAAATTCTAACCGAATAAAGGATGAGTTACTAAATATGTTAGACGAGAAGTTGAAAGGTAGATTAAATGAATTTAAAGAACAAATGGTAAAGGATAAGAATGGATTTAAGGAACTAATGGTAGAGAATATAAATGAAATAGAAAGGGACATGGAAGAAAATTATAAATAGATAGAAAATAAATTTGTAGAACAACACCAGAGTATTAAAATTTTGGACAGCAAATTTGAAGAGACAGAAGACAATTTGAAAAAGAATAAACATTTTGGGAATACACCACAAACAATATATGCTGGGAATGAAAGTAATAGTATGGATTTGAACATGCCTAAATTTAATGGAAGAAATTCAAACCCAGTAGAATACATTACAAATTTAGAACGATATATGGATAAAATTCAGGAAAAGAGGAGTAAGGAAGGTAGAGAATGTTTAAATATAAAGGAAATCATGACTATGTCACTAAAGGAAATGTTGCAAGATGGTGGCAGATTGTAAGGGAGGAAATAAAACATTTTCGATAATTTAAAAGAAAGAATATTTGAAAAATATTGGAATGATAAAGTGTAAAATGAAATAAGGAGCAGACTGGAAGTAGAAGAGTTTAGGCCAGGTGCAATGCTAAGCAGGGCAGAATATTTCATAGAGAAAGTTATGCAGATGAGAAACTTGACACCGACACCAACTGAGGATGAGATTGTAAGGAGATTAGCAAGGCATTATGATGATAAAGTTAGAGATGCGCGATAAATTCAAAATATAAATACTATCCGAGACATGGAAAGGTTTTTAAATGAAGAAGATATTGAGGAGAAAAATTAAATGACAAGAAATAGTGAAGAATCAAGAAGAAGATTTAGACAAACAGAAACAGAAAATAAAATTAGACCACAATTTACAGAAAGAAAGTTTGGACAATACAATTAGAATAGGTATAACAATTTTAATAAATTTGGACAGCCTAATAATAGAAATTTTACATATAGACCACCGTATACAGGGAATAAATTTCAATTTAGGTCAAATCAAAGAGAATTTAATAAAGGATATGGACAACAAAACGAAGATAGGAGGTTTGGAATAAATAATCCTCCAAGACAAAATATGGTGCAATTTCTGAGGGATGTGCCATTATTTAACAGGAATGGAGTGAATAGGAATTATAGGGAAATAAATATGATGCAGGCAAGGCCAGAAGAGAGACGGAAGGTTGTAAACACTACCAACTCTGGCTTTAAACCAATAGGCACTGAAACATCAGTTATAGGCCTAGAAAATATAGCATATAAACAGTTAGAAAATTTTGAAAAAGGTATTACAGTGTAAAATCAACGAAGAAAGGAGGAGTTAGAATTAAAAAATAATAGGCCATATGTCAAAGAAGAAATAATAATTATTACAGTACTATGTGACAGAAAATTTTTAACGGAATGTGACAAGGATGAAGTGGGAAATGAACATGGAAAGGGATATATAAAAAATAATCCAGAAATAAATTTGAAAATAGGGAAAATTGAAATTAAAGGGTTAGTGAACACAGGAAGCAATGTGACATGTATTCAACAGGAATGGTTCAGACAGAATGTGCATAGATTTGGTAGGATTGAGGAGTTACCGGTTACAGGAATAAATATATCAACAGCTACAGAAAGGAAGAGTCGCCGAGTAGAAAAAAAAAAATGTTAAAGGTAGAATTAAATAAGATAATATATCACATGCAATGTTTGGTGGTACCAGAATTATTAAAGGAGATCATAATTGGAATGGACAGTATATACGAATTGAAAATGAAGCTGGATTTTAATACAAATAAGATATTAATGGAGCATAATAGTATAAAGGAAATAATGGAAATGAATAGCACAGAAAGTAATGGAATTAGATGCCATTTAATAGAAGAAAGAGATTATGGGATGGTACAAGCAAGTATGTATGGTAATTGGAAAGACTATGTAGTCAAGTCAATGTAGCTCAAAAAGGCGGCGAATCGTGCATTAAATCATGGGGTTCCAATTTTTTCAGGAACGTGTAGTGGGTGGTCTTCTGAATAACACCTAATAAAGTCCCATCGGTTTCAGGCACCGCGGGAGGTGGGAGGGGGTCCTGAAGGCCCCCTTTTTTTGGTTTTATCTCGAAAACGGTCGCACAGAAAATTGTATACTTTCAAAAACTAAATAAAATTTCCTTTCAAACAGTATATCCATATTTGTACCTAAGCATTATGCAATCATACCGTTTTCGAGATATGAGCCGTTAAATATGAAACTTTGTCAAAAAAAAATGTGGGGGCAGTTCAGGTATTTCATTAGAACGCTTTCCCCTTCCACTTTACAGAAAACTCGTGAGAAAAAAAAGTTGTAGAGCGAAAGATTTCCTTCAAAAATGTATACAGTTAAGCTCATTTATTTTCACCCGGTAAATAGTTACAGCGTTTTGAAGTTTTGGGGTACTTTTCAACATGTTACTAGTAAAATGCTTGTCAGTCAAGCTTCGTTTCTAAGGTCTGTAAATCTCTTAATTACTCTGTATACTGATTAGTTAAATAAGTATATAATACTTATAACCGGTATAATAAATTATGTACACCTTATGAATAAGGTATATTTAAAAAATGTAGCTGATGAAATTCCTTATAAAATGGTATATTGAAGTTTTTCAACCGTTTATCTCGGTCACTGGATAAAACGGACATTGTTTGTCGCTACCGAATTAGCGTGAAACGCTACTAGAGGAGGGCAAACAACTTTTTTAAGAAAAATTATATTTGTTTAGAGTCTGCTGATCGGCGAAAAAGGCGATCTGGCCTAGGAAAGAAATCCCCCTTTTTTCTAGAAGGTCACCGTAACTCACCCTACTTTTTGTGTGCAAACAGCCTGTAAACACTAAAAGAAGTTATTATTTGAATTATTTAATATATATCATAAAGTAAGCTGTGATGTAATATCTGTGTTAGTTTTGCTCCTATTTTACTTTTAAACATATTACTTGTATAAGTATTTTTAAAGTTGTTTACTACTTAAATCAATGTAAAGTTTAAACGCATAAGATGTCACCATTATCTGGATATCTTAAAAATAGTCAATAGGAATCTGAAAATATGCCCTAATCTCTGTGCTAAGAAGAAAACTTTAAAATGATTGACCACTTGACAAACTCTGAATGCTATATTATTCTCTGTGCTAAGAAAGCTTTAAAATGGTGTATCATTTGACATAGAATTGAATTCAAGATTTTATATTAAATTCTTCACTTTGCTCAACGAACTCACCTGAAGTCACTGTCTGGAGTTGAGGCAGAACATTGTATAGGTTGTTGATCTTCTTGCATAGGTTCATTAGCTGTTAATAGTCTTGAAGGTTTTATAGGGCATGCTGCTTTGGTTTTCCATACAAATCTGTATTTGCATAAGTTTACCTCTATCAGCTTTGGCTCTGAATTCTGAAATATAAATGACACAAGTTATACAATGATAAGGTAAGCTGTTCTAAATATTCTTGGTGAGATATTCTTGGTATCAGTTTTTTTAAGGTGAATTAAGTGCCAAAGGGATGAAGTTTACTAAGAGTTTTGTTGTTTAATTTTGTCTTTACTTTATGCCAGTTGATGTAAAACTGGATACAACTGTTTTAGGTGGGATAGCCTTGTATAAAATCTAGGTTCTAACCTACAATGTATACTCCCCGTCTTCACTAGTCTAATGTCTTAACTTTGGGTGCCCGTAGGACTATCACATTAGGTATTTTTATTGTATACTAGCTGACCCGGCAATGCTTTGCTATTGCTTAATTTGAAACTTTGAAAGCCTGTAATTTGTATCCCTGAGGGCCGATGTAAATTATAATGGGATTCTGCTCATTGCTTGATTTACCTAACCTAAAATTATATTCATTTTTTGATCCAAATCAGTTGTAGATCAAAATTAGCGATGTAAATTATAATGGGATTCTGCTCATTGCTTGATTTACCTAACCTAAAATTATATTCATTTTTTGATCCAAATCAGTTGTAGATCAAAATCAGCTGTTGATCAAAATCAGCTGTTTTAAGTTTTTCATACGAACAGCTGTTTCTGATAAAATCAAAAGAAATATTTCTTCTTCTTCCTTAATATTGACCTTCCATAAGATTAACATTGAAACTTTGAGGGCCACTGGGGCGTAGCCCTAATGTCCTAGGACTTCGGTAAATGGCCTAAAACCTTCCCAGGGTTAACCTGTGTTACTATGCAAAATTTCAAAGCAATCGGATGGACGGTTTGGTAACGCATAAAGGACAAACAGACATACATTGAATTTTATATATATAGAATAGATTTTACCTGACTTTGCTTTACTATTGAAAGCAAACATAAATTTCCTGCATATTAGATTCAAATTTAAATAGTTTCTGAAATAAATGTACAACCCAAACTTGTATCTATGAAAATATTATGAACTAACTACACCTCATAAACTCGACTGTGCAAGTCAAATAATTTAAAAAATAATTATTGTAGTACCAGTAACCCAAAACTAACACTCCTTGTATTTATAATCTAGTTTACTAAAGGAGACAATGTATTTTAAAATATTTTAAAGGCTAGTTCTTGCCAAAAAAATATAGAAGTTTATTTAGAAATTAAATGTTAGTGAAATACTCAAACAGAATAATAATGTGTAATGATATGTACACCCCTATGTGAAAATATTTTTAATATAAAAGCCTTGTAATAATCAACTTTTTGTAATGTTTGAAAACAAGGCAGACTGAACTCTTAATTTTGATTAGTTAAGAGAGGGGATGGAAACCCCACAGAGGCCCTTACATTTATTTACTTTACTGTTGGCCTACATGTAAAGTTATTATCATTTTGTTACGTGTAAAGTGATATTATTTTTAGTTTGGTTTATAATATCATTTTTGTTCCTTTTGTAAAGCAGTACTTTAATGAATAAATAAAATACAATAAAATTTTAAAAGTATTGATATTGCAGACAGTTTACAAAATATTTATAGATTGTTTGTTATGTGATGGTGCTTAACCTTGGACATGCAGAAAGTTTGATTGGTTAATACCATCGATATATACTAATGGATCGCGCACTGGACTACAGAACCCGAGCCGAAATCTGGGGTTGCGTCCGTGGTCTGAAGGCGTCGTAAGTGGGCAAGAACACGAGCGGCACACACGGCAGGCATTACAATAACGCTGTTCCAACAGTTTAAAACTCTGTAGATTGTTCAATATGTTTATATTTCACAATGCAGTTTTGTTTGTAAATGTTGGTAACTGTTGTTTATTATACAATGATTTTTATAATTAAGAATATTACATTATTATAAATTAAGATTATGCCTTGGTAATTTTCATAATATCAGTGTACAAGTATTAATATTCGTACAAGCACAGACAAGAAACGACGTACAAGGTAATAATAAGGAAAATAATACAACCAATTTTGTATTGTAGTTTATTAAAGATACATAGACGTACAAACAAGACAAAGATAATATTTACATGTTAGAAAATAAAATTAATTTGGTAAATTTTTGTCTTATTCCTAAGTTTGACTTTTTTGTCATGTCCAAAGTTTTCTGTTTTGCAATATGGTATGAAATTATTTTAAAAAATAATTGGGTTACAGATTTAATCAAATAACTCATGGCTTCCTGTAAATTCATTGTTACCTACATGCCCTTTGAAAATACTACATTTGAAATGGTTACAAACTATCATTGTTAAATTGTAAGAAGTAATATTTTTTTCTGATGTTGATAACTTGAGCATGTAGGCATACTTCACAATTTTAAATACATCCTCACTTGATCTGATTAGTTTTCCTTTAGATTTAAAATCAGTGAGTCCTGTATGAGCCCTAAAATCGGATTCACTTGCATAGAGCAAAGAGCTACAGTTGGCACAGTTTATGTTGTTTTCTATACGTCTCACAATCACGCCACAAATGTAATACAAAATTTCGTCCTTAAAAATTTGAATAACTATAATTTCCCATGACCACTGTGGCAGTCTCTATTTCACTATCATTAATATGATAGAGATCGCACTGATTATGACCTAACTCAAAAAGGACTAGGTGTGAGCTAAGGTCAAACTCAAAGCAGTTAGCATTTTCAGAAGCCCGAACACTATTACGAAACATTAGTTGTCTGACTGCCCACGTGAACTGTTTGGTATTCGGATTATCATTGTTTCCACCCCTACTTCTGACACAGGAAAAAAATAGTTCTAAATGATCTTGACTTAGCTTATATGTTAACAAATAATCGAAATCTTCTAAAGCTAACAATCTGTCTCTTAAAATACGAATACTCTTAACATTACTTAAAAATCCTAAAACAAATGTTTTTCTTGAATGATCTAAAACTGATTGATTTCCAATTTTAAGTGCTGCCAAATAGTTTTCTGCTTTGTTTAGCATTTCGTCTTTTTTTTTATTTTCTAATTTAATGGGGCCTTTGTACCCTCTTCCAAATGGATTTCTACTATTCAAAAAATCAAAAAGATTGTCAATTATTCTTATGAACTCTACGGTTGGTAAACAGTTTAGGAACTGCGGATGTTGTTTTATAGACAAATATTGTAAAGCGTCCGCTACACTGGAGCTTAGAGTCTGAGCTGCAACTTTAACATTCATTTTTCGGTTCTTGTAGAAAACATGTTTGTCCGATAGTTTGTTACACATTTTTAAACCCTCTTTTTTCTGTAAGTTATTGAGCTCTTCTATATATTTGACACATACGCTCCCTGACTCTGATTCAATAACTTTCATGTCAGAAAGAGCATTTCGCGCCAGTTTTAACATGTGTGGAGGATCCAAAATAGCACAAATAGCATAGCTGATTGTATCTAGTTTAAAAATTGGTGCTTCAGGGAATTTACAACCTAAATGTTTCAACGCACTTAAGTTAGTGCTTGTTCCGTCAAAGGTCACACTTTGAACATTATGCCCACTTAACTTAGTTTTAGTATTGCAACTTTAAAACTGTCTTTTGTCCATGTTGAACTACAATTGTAAGCAGCGCAGCAAAATAAAAACAACACTACAATTAATTAGAACACCAGTTGTGTTAGCCTAGACAGACCTTAAAAACAAACTGATGAGTTGACGATTAATGTCTTTTCCCGCGTGATAGAAACGTGAAAGGCAGAATGACAGAAAACCGTATAACGCACAAGCGCCAGGTACAGAGTTCTTGCCCACTTACATCGCCAGCGCGCCCCGGATACTTCCCGCCACACACATCTGTATGCGCTCGGAAAACACAACACTAGTCTTATGGGCAGCGAGCGTTCCAGTAGTATAGTTCGTTGGTTAATACAGACTAAGCTACCCCACCCCACCACAAGGTTTTCCTCTAAGCACTGCCACACAACAAACAAAATAATCAACATTTCCTAAACTATTAAAGATAAAGATCTACAATTTTAAAATAATGTTAAAAACCAAACAAACTATAGCCAATACATAACTTTCAAAAAATAGTATCATCAATTCACACCCATGCTTAGGACTAACACTTACTTCGATATTCGGATCACAAATAAAGTCAATAGATGTTTCATATTGAGAATTTGTATGTGTTGATACAAACGGACATAACACACTTCCATGCTTGTATTGTATTCTGAGCATATCATCTTTGAAAACAGGCCAGCCAACATCTCCTAGACTGAGAAACCTACACACCAAACAAATTTAATAACTCTTTAAAATAAATCTAAAACTAGATGGACGGAGTGAAGTAATTTTTATAAATGATTTTAAAAAATTGCCAGTAATGTGAAAGATACTTATAATCCTATACACTTATCTTTCTTTGATAAGTATATTATAAAAAAGTAAAACAAATATGTCAACGTGGCAAAAATAACCACATTTTCATGACTGATTGTGAATACAAGTGATCTGATTTTGTATGTAATGTTGTATTATTACTTATGTTTGAGGTTCACCTAACTACAGAATAATAAAGTTACCGTATTTATCTTTAACTTCACTCATACATTAAGATGAATTTGTATTTACTTCTTATGAGTTGATTTGTATTATATTATAATTTAACAGCTGTTGTGTTTTTATTTGCATTACAATTAATAACATCCAACTAACTGTTATTGAAAAACTAGTAAGCCCCGTGAAAAATCACAGGCAGATTAATTAGATACAAATCAGAAAAATACATCATTTAAAAAAATATTATTTAAAAACAACAGACTTTATCTAGACCTACCTAACTATGCTGACGGGGATTGCTTTTTATTTCATATTGATAGAACAAATAATTTAGAAGTTATTAATATTATGGTGAACAAATAAATAATCAAATATATTAATATGTTTATATGTTATATGAAGATGTACGAATGTTTCCAAAGTTAAACGAATAGGTATCTCATCTTTAAATTTGAATAAACGAATATATTGATGATAAGGTTGTATTTATATATATAGTGTATAACCTCAAAGCAAATCTTATAACGTTTTATTTATTATACATAAATTAGTTCTATAACTCATACCCTACTTAAAAAAATCAACTTCATAAGAAATATAATGATTGAAGTTGTAAACATAACCCCAAAGTAGGTTTTGTTTAAGTATTACAGATGATGGATTAAATCAGCTGTTATATTATACGTTACTCACGTACGTACGTAAGAATGAACGTACACTCGCTTTTATAGGAGTTGATTTCTCAAAATTACACTCATTAAACTTATATTGATAAAAAATGTATAAACTTTGAGTTTAAAAAATTAGAAGGAATATTTGAAGAATAAACAATAACACAAATTCTCACTCACGTATGTTTAATAATCAGTTATAAATTGTTAGTTGTAGCTCATATATCACTAAGGATGACGACTTAGTCGTTGAAACCGTATGTGTGTGAGCATTTGTGTTATTGCAATTATTCTTAAATTATATCTAATTTGTCTAAACATGGTGAAATCTCAAACAATATATACTATTTATGAGATAAATTTTAAATTAAACAAAATATTGTATGGTTATAAATCTTACAAAATTTTTTTGAAGGGTTTAAAATATTGGTAAATTGTTTTTTTTATTTTGTAGCCTACAGACTGATAACGATTTCTTAAAATGAATATAGTCTTGAACTAGAAACCTGGCACAAATAACTGTACCTTGCCCCTCCCTCACTTTCACTTTCCTACTCACTGACCACAAGGCACCAGTTGGGCTTATCATTTTGATGTTCTCATTCCTCTAAACCCTTCTATTCCTGATACTCCTGTTTCCTCTTATATTGCGGAGGATAATATTGGGGAAATTGGGCAGCTTTCAGACAATGATCTCCAAAACTCTCAGTCTCTGTCGACAGAACCGTGTTTGTCATATCATACTGTTGAGTCAGATCATTGTTCCATTGTTTAAACCACCCAGAAGCGTGGGAAAAAATGGCTAAAACGTTTTTCTAATACTAATTGTGCTAAAGCACATAGGGAGTCTGTCAAAAGATACAATGCAAAAAATCCCGCCGTAAATCACGAGGCTGTCAAAAGATACAATAAACAAATCCTGGTGTGCATCGCGAGGCTTCCAAAAAGTACAGTCGACAAAATTACCAGGTCAAAATGGCTGCCGTTCAAAAATATAGTTCTAAAAGGTGTCACATGAAGGTGCTTCCATGGTCTGAAAAATCTGTCAGGGCTTCACTACAACTGCAACTCCGATTATCACAAAGACAAAACAGTTGAACAGTTGACGACATGTAAATGGTGTACAGCTATGAAGTTGTATAAATTACATGGTTTAGAACATACGATTCATATCCTTATGACACACAAAATTACCATCATTTGTCGCATTTATTTCACCGAAATAATTATGCAATAGCGAAGCATTGCCGGGTCAGCTAGTAAATAATAAAAGAATTAGAATAAACAGGAACATACCACAAAATACATCTAATTAATATCCAAGTTGATCAAAGAAATTGGTCAGGTGTAATATGTATTCTTTGACAAATCTTTGATAAAAGTTTGACCAAATATTTAACGAATAACTTTGATAGTGTAATATGCCCCTAAGTTATGGATTTTGCCGCCATGATTTGTACCTTTGTGGTAGGTGATGTATCGCTAATTTATTGCGGTGGAAAAAATGGCGTCCGATAGGGGAAGTGACGTCATCTACCGAAGGTCGGTTAGTAGCATTCGGCTGCATTGATACCTACCGGTAGCTACCGGTGAGTGCGGCCGAATGCACCCACTAAGTTTTAGAGTCAGGATAGAGAGAGAAAGACAGAGTGGGATATAGGAAGAGAAAGTTTACATCTGTTTTTTTAATAATTTTGTGAATCATAGAACTCCTTGAAACTCAAAGGAGCAACTTATTTCTGAAGCAACAAATAAACATCCAAACAATTATTTTACATTTGCCACTTACCTCTCTTCTCTTATTGTAGTTTTACTTCTATTAAACAAACAAACGCCCCAACCAAAATTGGAAACAATTTCCGGACCAGGTACAATAGGCTGACATACATTCAGTATGATAATACTATTATCTCCATTTGGATTGTAATTGATTAAATAATTAGAGTTGGTTCTTGTCAATGACCTCAGATCATATATATCATTAGTTCTGTGATCTGTTGCAGAACATATGTCATTCTTATGTTGTGGTGTCCAGGAGTGTAGTACAGGCCATACAAAGTAGAAAAAGCAACGATCTAAATCCTGAAAAATTCAATAATTTAACAGATCATTGTTCAATGACCTTCAAGGTATACAGACAATTTGTATTACATAGAAAGTGTTTTTAAATTGCTATGTGAATTACATAGAGCCCTTTTAAAGAAGCATTTTGTGCTGCTCAACGTCTGACCAAATAAAACATCAACTTTTTTGTTCTTCTAAGCATTGAGTTCTTTATAGCAGGACCACTAACTACTTATAAAAATCTTAAATCAGTTCAGTAAAAGGAGTAATTATTAACACTCTAACTACTGATGAAAAATGCATAGTCATAAACATACTTCTTGGAACACTTCTGGTATCATGTCCACAATCCACTGCTTCAAAGCTCAATGTGCATTTAAGCCTTTCCTCCATGGCACTCATGGTTCTTAAGAGTATTCTCTTGTTGGACTTAGAGTAGAACATTCCAGAGTTTCTGTTTCCTTCAAGCAGCTCTTACATACAGGCCACAGCATTAGATCAAATCTGTGAAGATACTGGCCCACTCTTTCCCTTGCAGCAATAATGAGTATGTAGCTCTTGTTATAGCCTGATAAAATGCTGAAGCTGTGGGGTCTATCTGAATGTGGAACAACTGTCTGCCGTTCTGAACACTTCTCAAACTTGTTGTCATTTTGCACTTATGCAATAATGTACATTGAAGTAGGACAGATCTGAGATGTGCCATGGCATCAGCTCATTCATTTACATAAACAGTGTCCTTGAGTTTTCTAAAATACAATGTATTTTCTTTTTTGCAGAGACGAAACAAGACCTTCAACAGGTATATGCAGAAGTAGTATTGTTGAGTTGTGTCTTTTTCAAAGCAGCCACAAGTAAAGTTGAGCCTATAAAAAAACAAAATTTCTATCTCCTCAATGTGCAGAGAGCTGTTATTAATTCAGCATACATTAAGTTCACTGGTACATAATATAGCTTTCACCTGATTTTCTCCCATTCTAATATCACAGCATTCTAATTATCAGCTGTATATATCCCAGAATGTAATGTTCAACATTCCTATTAAGTCTGTCTTTGTCAATTTAGGTGACAAATCAACTAGCAAAGCCTAGCGACTACAACAAGTTCTATTCCCATTGTGGCAATGGAAGAAGTCTTAGTGCAACCTAGGCAGATACTTATGTGTAAGCTGTAATAATTCATTTATATGTACCTCATACTTCGCAGCAGTAGGTAATTTTATATATGATGAAGGCAATGTATAGGTGAGGCTTGCTCAATATCACTATTTTTTAGGTGTTTCCAATGTGGTCTCGCCATTGCAATTTTCTAACAAGGGGTTCTTGAGTACCTAATTTAGGGCTTTTGTTTACTTGTAGTTCTGACTTTTCAATTTATAGGACTTGTAGGACAAAGTCTGCATACATGTTCTTTCAGGTAAAGAAACTGCTTTCTGTGTTTATTGAGATCATTTGTTACCATCTAGTTACAGTATTATAGAATCCTGGGGAATTCCATTTGTCATGCACAGACTGATTGTTTACTAAATCTTACACAGATAATTTTCCAAGAATTTTCTCAAATACTGCATTTCCCCTTTACTACATTTTTCATGTTTTGCAAAAATAGCTAAAATTTGGAATTTGGTCACCCTTAATTTCCTGTTTTGGAAGCTTTCGTAGACTTTATTTGCAAAGAACAATAATGCGTCGTTTGAGCTTCTTAGTTTTCTAAAGCCGAGTTACTGTTTACGAATAAATGTCCAGGTCAAACTTCACATTAATCAATTATTGACATACCTTTCTAAGAATTTTCTAATGCATGATGTTAGTGCTACAGGACAGTATGGACCCATTTCGTCATACAATGTACACACAAAACTTCACGTTTAAATACATTTAGCTAAAATTTGCAGTCTTCATCTTATCATTCAAGTCTAAATTAAGACAGCATGTTTTAGAGAACAGATTGGGAAAAACGTAGGGCTTCATTGCAATTTTGTATAGTCCGTGTGTACAAAATGAACGCATTAAAAAGCTCATCAGGGAAAGTTGTGTCCAGTCAGCTGTGGCTACCTCTATATATTTACAACAGTACATCCAAGATAAAATCGACTTCAGGCCAAACATACACATTGGTAATCTAAAAATAAAAATACAGTACTCGCATTGCAAGAAATGTAAAAACGAGCATCACCACTTATAAAATATAGTATCAAGTCATCATCAATCATCATCTGTTTCCATAGCCTCCTGGCAGATATTTTCGGGCTAGCACTAATTTTTTTGCTAAATGTTTACATTCAGTTTCTGGGTTAGTGATGTACAACATTACTCTTTGTCGAAGTAAAAGGGTTTGGGAATTCTTTATGAGTCGGTTTAAACAAACCAGTACTTATGTAAGCTTCAACTAAAATTAGGTTTTTTTTTAACAGAATGAGGCACACTTTCAAATGCAACTTCAAAGGCACTTTCAAGAAATAACTAACGGACTGACCATAAATAACTTGCTTAATGTCTTTATTTAGGCCCAATTAGACCAATAAAGAAGAGGAGAGCAGCGTATAGAAAAGGAAAATTGACAGCTAGTAGAGCTAGGTTTGAACCTACGCAAAGTGTGATGGTGATATAGAGTAAAAACTTTAAGAAAACAACAAATTAACAGTGGTGTTTAGTGCAATTTTAATGGAATTTACAGAAACTTTAATAAATTATGCATCCTATAATTAAATTTGAAGGACTCTTATCTCTGCAATACGAAATGTGTAGTCATTTGTTTCCTTATTTTTCAGAGCGTCTATTGCTGACTTTGAGTTCATGAGAATACAAATCTCCCGATCAGCAAACTTCAGGCATGATTTTAGTGCCGCATTGATCACCATCAGCTCCGCCTCCATGCTTAATGCAGAATTACATGGGACATAGAAACGTTCACTCGTCATTTGATTGTAGAAACCTGCACTTGATTTGCTCTTATATAAGTTCACTGAACCGTCTGTAAATATTTGAATAAAGTTTCAATATGTAGTGTTGAGCATCTCA
Source organism: Philaenus spumarius (assembly GCA_018207615.1). Taxonomy (NCBI): domain Eukaryota; kingdom Metazoa; phylum Arthropoda; class Insecta; order Hemiptera; family Aphrophoridae; genus Philaenus; species Philaenus spumarius. The sequence continues at coordinate 249,388 of JAGFPH010000442.1, read as the reverse complement.
TGGCTTTCCAGTCTCAGGAATGATTATAGATAACTTTTAGTTATTTTTGATGGTAAGTTGGACACCACTTCGATGTCTATGAACTCCCATGGACATAGCATGCTGGGACAGGCTCCGGTCCAATACAAGGTCTGTGAAAAATCTTTATTTTGTATGAAAACTATTGTTGAAAACACACCGTCTAGCCAGGTTCCTCAGATGTCTGTTCCATGTTTTCCTCTTAATGTACAAGTCCAACGGGTCCACTGCCAGCTCCACTTCCATGGCTGCAATTGGAAAAGTCCCTGGGCAGCCCAAACAGATTCTCAGCATCGCAGATTGCAAAACCTGGAGTTTATGTGTTTCTGCGGCAGATCCCCAAATCTTAAATCTTTTGTGCAATATAAGAAATTCGAAGTGTCCGCTTCCCATCTACGGCTAGCGATGGCTTTTAATGTACTTAAACGTCTTCCGCATTGTGATCCCACTCGCTCAATTTGTTTCTTCAATCAGAGCTTCTTATCAAGATGCACTCCCAACATTTTGGGCTGTCGTTTATTTGCAATCCCATGTTGTTAATCTACTGCCGAGGGGTAAATGCAGCGTGAGCATTTCTTCTGGTAAATAGAAAGCAATCTCTTTTTGTTGTATATATAGTCAGCGACCGCTTCTTACATCATGTTTAATGCCACCTGTAAATGTTTGTTTGCTTGTTGGGGGTTCCAATGTGATGTAAAGGTGTGATGTTGCCACCTTTGGTATAGGACCAGAGGTAGGATTGATTCTATGTCACTAATTGCAATGACAAATAAGGTTGGGCTTATTACAGAGCCCTGAGGTATTCCATTTTCAAATTTGCACAGTTAGATTCTGTGCCGTTGACTGACACCCTGATCTGTTGATCTTTCAGGAGCCCCGACAACTTAGCATTCTACCCCTAAGTCCCCGCCTTCATGCTTTTCAGTAAATTTGTAGAGTGTGGAACTCTGTCAAAAGCAGTATCCAGGTCTATCATCACTACAACTGTAGACTGTTGCATTTGGAATTCCTTGTAAATCCTGTTTGTGAGATACAGTAGTGCATCATTTGTGCTTCCTAAAACTGAAATGGTATCTTCCCATTACCGAGGCAGGATGTAAGAGCAATTGGCCTGAAAGAGTCTGTATCACTGGGATTTTCCCCCGGTTTAAGAAGAGGAATGATTGTAGAGGTTTTCCATTGTACTAGTATGTTGCCTGTCCTCCAGTCACCGTTAACATTTTGCAGAATTTTATCCAGAGCATTAGGTGTACAATGCTTAAACATTTCATTATATATATTATCCGTACCGGAAGCAGCATTTTGAAGCCCAGATATCCCCTCTATCAGTTCACCAATACAAAAGAATAGTCTATTTAAAATGCAGGGTATGATCTCAGGAAATGCCCCACGGACCAGACCATTTGTACTTTATGTGCTTTGGGTCGCTGAGTCCGAAATCGGAATCCCGCAGCTCTAAAATCACAGCGTCAACCCTAAAAATGTGAAAAAAACACCCTTTTTAGGGGTTTATGACACCTCTAAATAATGCTATGGAATGCATAAATAATGATTAAAATTTAGAAATGTAGTAGCCCCATAGAAACCGCCCAAGAAATGCACCACAAGGGATCATCGTAGGGGGTGAAACCACCCCTAATTTGATGAAAAATTAGGAAATTACAGAAAATAAAATGATTCCTCTACTTTTTGGTGGGAGGTAAAATGAACAGGGTTGTGAGATTATCTGAAGTAGTTTTCAACCCTTTGGGTAGCAAACTACCCCCAAATTGTGTTTAAGTTCAGGAAAACAGATAAAATGAGATGAAATGAAAGCCTACTAGAGGATAATTTGAGTTCTCCAGCAGAAAGGAGTGCTCAAATCCAGCAGTCAAACACGTTTCACCCAAAGTCAAACTCATGAGCTATCCAACCCTATGTCCTGCTTTCTCCTTGTAATACACCTTGAATGCCTTCACTCTATCGAAATCATTCTCAATTCATTCCCCTGCATTGTTGATGTGATTTATTTTCATTCTTGTATTTCCTTTTATTGACCTAAATCTTTTCCACATGGTACTAGATAGTGTGTTGGGAGACATTGAGCTCACAAAATCCTGCCAGGACTTTCTTTTTACGCTTAGTATAGCCCGTCGTAAGGCAGCATTACTCCTGTTATAAGCTGCACGGCATTCTTTTGTGCGGTTTGTTTTCCACTTTTTGCTTGCTTTCAGCCTGTTTTTATTTAGTGCCTTTGTATTGTCACTCCACCAACTACTCATATGCTTCCTGGTTTTCAGTGCTTTCTTTCTTGGTATTGCTGCATTTTGTAGAAGTGGTCAGGCTTTGCCACCAGTGGCAGCAATGGTTTTTTCCCTGAAGAACTTCCAGTCCGCTATTTACCAATTGTATCGACTGTGTACCAAAAAGGAATTTAGTATGAGTTTACCTTTTGTTGTCAATTCGCACAGAACATCGTCTCCTATCAGCCCGTTCACTATTGCCTTGTTCAACTTAGGTGAGGCTATTCAAGCCGATTGGATTCAGGATCCGATTGTGACTGATATGCGGGATCATAACTTTTTTAGGAGCAAGAAACTATGATTGTACAACCAATTGACCAGAATTTCACCATTTATCTTTTCTGTTCCAGCATTCCAACTCTGGAGTTTACCATTGAAGTCTCCCTTGATAGAGAAATTTTTTATCTGCTGGTATAAGAGTATGAAGTTGTTGTATACTTATACCCTGAGAAGGAATAAACACATTGACCAGAATGAACTGTACTTCCTTATTCACCTTTATTTTCAACATCATTGTCTCCATATTGGAGGACATCTCCATCTTGTCTTCCTCCAACAATAGCGACTCATGCACCAGCGCGCCCAGGCCTCCTCCACTTCCAGCCTCTCTTGACAGGTTGAACAATTTGAAATTGTGAACTCTGACACAGTCCATTCCCTCTCAATAATAACCCTCGTCAGTTCATCCAATTTCCTCTTCAGGAAATTCCACTGCATCACCACAATCCCACTTTTTATCATGGAAATGTGTCCTCTTCTCTTGATGTGTTCCATTTTCATTTGCTTTAAACTATCTCTTGGGTCCTTGTAGAACACCATATTTTGATTCTCTCTATTACACCTTTCCCACGTTTTATCATGATTGTTTTTTCAATATTAAATTGTTGTCATACCGATTTGATACTAAGTCCCTTTGTTTTCCAAATATTTATCTTTAACTTGTCAGGATGTACTTGCTTCTTTGAAGTGTGTCTCATGTTATCAATACTCTTTGGTAGAGCAACTCCTTACTATAGGGTTTTCCAAGGAAAGCTTCTGCTGGCGTTCAGTTCACTGTGAAAGCACTATATATCACCGCTAATCAGTTATCCTGGGCAGGACGCGAACCAATCAGCTCACTCCCGTAATGGTTAGTTTAATGTACAGGACGTAATCTATGAGTAATTTTGTTAGTTTATGTTATTTATTTTTAAAAGTGTTATGTTAGGCTTGATGATAACCGCTAAGGTTTTTTGCCTTAATAATCAAAAAAACTTATGCTTAGTATGACTAAAGAAAACCTATTAATTTACTTACCATCATAAATAGATGAGGTGGAAGAATTTTATTGGAATCCATTTCAAGGGTAAATAGAATGACCACATGACTTTTGTTGGGTCCATTAGTCTTACAGGCATCTCCTTCCATGGAAAGGAAGATCTGCCCATTGACGTATTCCGGCTGTCTACCTTTATAGTGTCCAACTGCAATGGTGTCAGCACCTTCATGACTCCAACAAACACTGGAAGTGTTGGTTTCCCCACAAGGGACGTTCATAGGGCCACAGAGATTCATGTAAAAAATATCTTTATCCTTAGTCACTTTATAATCTTCTGTTGTTTTTCGAGTTGGTTTCAAATCAAAATCTTGCCCAGAAGAAGATAGTCGTATTTTACAGTCTTGTGCTTCTACGTGCTGGAATAAAAAATAACAACCATTAGTACATTAAATTTCTATTAAAAGGTAAGTTTGTACAGATAAACCTACAGATTTGGTCCAATTGTGAAATAGAAAAGCAGATATGGTGTTCATGGCATAGCCGTAGATGGGAAACATTTTACGCAGTTACTTTAAATTTTAAGTATGATTCTACTCCTTACAGTCATTATGGATGCAGACACAAATAAAATTAGTTTTGGGGAAATTTAAAGCCCATTCTAAAATATTTCAAACATCATTTATGTAAATTTATTTATTTTTTCCAAGCCCTTCCAATTTTTTTTACAAAAGGGACCATACAAATCATAAATATCTGGTGATACGACCCTTAATTTTGTATCCCACTCGACTTAGTTTACATAATTCTGTATCCAACTCGACTTAGTTTACCATTAAAATTTGTTATATATGAGCTTTATCATTTATCCGAATTTCAACATTTTTTGCATGTTAGAAAACTTATGAAAGATCGCCCAAGTTGAACATTGTTTGAAAGGTATATCATTAGCCATGTTTGATAAAATGTTGAGTTCTGAAATAAAACTGTTCAATGATAGTAAAAAACTAATTTATTTATATTTAGAGCTGCCGTCTAGAAACAGGACCAGAGAGATGAAATTTTTTTTCAAATTATTACTTTTTAAAACAGTTTTAAAATTATACAAACTCTTGACCTGTTTACACTTAAAATTTCTTCAAAAACGACACCCACAATTCAAAATATATATTTTTTGGTATTTAAAAAGAAATATTTTCTTGAGATTTTTTACATGCAAATGGTTGCAATTTTTTTTGTTTTTCTAGTTCAAACTTCACAATACATCTGAGATAGGACAGGTAGTCTGGTGTAACATATGTAATTTTCATGAATGGATTATTAAAATAGTTAACTTAAAAATATGTTTAAAAACATAAGGTAGGGCAGCCATTATTTCACAGAGTGTTTTCATCTTTAATGCACAGTATGATATCAATGCTGAGACATAGTTGATAAGAAATGACATTATACACATTGAATCGACAGCTTGATGTGAGGGATTCAATCTCAACTCAACTTCTAAAACACAAATGGAATGTGGAAAATTAAGCAAAGCAATCGTCTGGACTGGAATAAAGAAAGACTATGAACAGAGTAGGCGTTTTATTGAAGGGAGTTCTGAGACACTGTCTACATGACATCTAGAACTTTGGGAAAAACAGTTGTACCAATACATCGAACTAGTAAGATGAGCAATCTCGGAGTTGTAAAATTCATCATCACAAAGTTTAAAAATAGTAATATTAAAAGTACTTTTTGTCTTTGTCAGACATGATATTTGCAAAGTTAATCGTAGTGCAACAGTTTAATAGTAACTCTGGAGTGATAATATACATAGACAATCTGCAAGAGTATTCCAAACTAATGAGTTGATACAATCAGCTTTCTATTTTACAAACTAAGGTGTTTAGATATACCACAAACATTAACTGCATGTTGAGTCTTACTTTATATGGACAAGATGTAAGAATCTTCCCAACAAACTAATGAATACAATCAGCTTTCCATCCAATGAGCTTTCCATCCTATAAACTGAGGATTTTAGATATGCCACAAACATTAACTGCATGTTGAGACTTACTTTATACGGACAGGCTGCAGGAGTCTTCCAATTAAATAAGTGAGTACAATCAGCTTGCCATCCTGTAAACTGAGGTGGTTGTTCCTTATAATGACACTCCAAAGTAAAAACTGCTCTGTGAGTTCCTTCTTGAGGGCAGTAATCTCCACCTTAACAAATAGATTAAAAATATCTATGAATTTTACATTATTTTAATATTAACAAAATATTTTCTACAGTAAATCTGTTATTTAAACACTAATTCCTTCGTTATTCACCTTTTCGCAAGTATAAATCCTATGTCTGTAGATGCTCTTGTTGTAATTCAAATATGACCTATTCGTTTAAAGTACCTTAAGAAGGATAATTGCTTTAACATTTTATTCCTGAAAAATATTTGCTTCTTAAAGTGCTGATTTGTAAAAAAATAAGCAAAACAACTATTTTAGCCTAAGATAAATGGCCAAATCTAAAACATATGTATTCCCTTTTCTCTTTTCAGAAAATTTAAGAATTTTCATTCTAGTGAATCTAACAAAAAATGTTTCACCTGTATCATTAAACATAAATTGTTTGAGTTGGTAATATTAGACATCATACAAATTTACATGTTATTTATTTTGATGAAAATTGGTAGTGTGTAAGATTTTGTATTATTTATTATATTCTCGCAAGTTCATATATAAATTTTGAATCGATAATATAGTTCACAGTCAAAAATCTTGGTATTAAAGATCTAACAGTTAAGGTACATTGTTTTATTATTCTTTCATAAATGAGAAATTCCTTTAAGAGGAATAACATTTTCAAAATCTTCTGACTGAATTGTTTCCTAAAAGTTAATTTTTCATTTTTATTACAAAATGTTCATGCACTACTTTATATGTACAATAACCATGACTACTTTATACCCATTGGCAGATCCACGGGGGGGAAACGTTCCCCCCTAAAACCTAAAAAAAGAAGAAGAAAATAGGAAGGTATATTTTGATGGCAAATATCTTAGGTACATATTACAATCACATTACATCTAAAAGTCACAAATATTGAATTTCAACCAACCCGATATTTTGAACTCAAGTCCTTGTTTTATCAGTCTGTACTAATATTATATGCTGAAGCGCTGCGGTAAAATGGTCAGACAACGAATCGGCGCGAGTAAGGTCTACTGGCTAGCCTTAGACTATGATTCTTGGAATTATGCATCAACAATCCGTGTGGTAGGAATAATTTTTTGAATTTGATAATCTGCATTATTCTTTTTATAAAATTGAGAATGTACGCATAATTAATTATGTTACCTAAAAAATATTTTCAAAGATGTAGAGATAAAGAGAATTGATTGCAGTACAATACAATAATAATGCAGTGTTGCTTTGAGAATTACAATGTAATCACATTTTTTAATACAGGTCTTTGATATATTTTGTTTTTTACTCACGCCTCCAACAAAGTACTGTATGTTATAAAGTATTGTACAGTGTATAATTCTTTGCAAGAATATCAAAAGGAGTCCATGCCAAAATTAACTACAGTAAATAATGTAGGATTAAGCAACTTTTAGCTTCATGTTTTTTTTTTTTTTATTGAGCAATACTAAATATTTGTGACAAAGATATTTTCTCCATCATCCACACGCTTATTCAGATTCTGTGTACTTTGCCAGTCAGCAGTGCAAGTGCGGAAATGTCATTTCTTTCTTAGGCCGTGTTATACGACCGCTGTTAGCGCCACGTTTTCAACGTCACATTAACGCCGGTTTAATGGGTAAATAGATCTCCCGTGGTCCATGTTATACAAACGCTATAAACGATGGCAAATCCGTGTTAACTGGGCACTATCAACGCCGAATCAAGTTAAACGGATCGTTGTCAACGCGCACTTGCACTCGCAGCACAGACCAGAGAGGCCACAGTAGTCGGAAGTAACGACTTTGTCCTGGTTCTAGTTGTTATTATTTATTTCCAAGTGGTTATTGTGTACTTCAAAGTGACAAAATGTTTGACACTGAACAAATTATTTATGCTATCGTAAATATTTATGCTAACAGCAGCCACCACTTTATGACGGTGAATAATTGAAAGCTAAATGCTGCAATGAGGTTGGTGAGACAATACCCCATCGTCTACCCTTCCTCAAATGTTTATATTATTTGTAATAAACCTAGACAGCCTATCTGAATGGTGTCCATCTTGGAAGTGAATGACGCCACGTTGACAGAGCCCCGCAATGAAGACACGTTACGACCCACTTTCAACGTTATAACTAGGGAATTTAACGCATCGTTTTCAGTGTTATCAATGCGGCGAACTAAAAGCGCCCTTATAACATGGCCCTTAGGCCTGGACTACACGAGCATACAAAACCCTGCCAATCGTCTGCTTCCTTTTTCAGTACCAATAGCTTGATATTATGTGGACTACACGAGCGTTTTGTCTGCCAGGCAAAGGCGGGAAATTCGAGCGTTTGGCAGATCGTATGCCTCTGGATGCATAAAATAAGAGCGCAGATCAACGGCATGCCGTACTACACATAGCGGCAACGTGTGTTTCTTCCGCGCTTTGGTACCTGCCTCTCCTTACTGCAGTGTTTTCCATGTTGAGCCAAACTTACCTCAGAGTCAAATTAAGTCTTTCAGCTAGCTCAATACTTCTCCTCATAATAGTATCTTTTTTCACTATTAACTCACTGGTCACACCAAAATTTATCTGGGTACATTCTGGGTGTACTAAACATTACATGAAACTGCCCTGTTATCAAACTGCTTGATAATGTTGGGTGTGACACCAATGCCTCTTTGCACGACATTTCTTCTTAAAACAGCCAAAACATCAGCATACCAGCAACACATCCGACCTGTATCGAACCCCATATTGGAACTTGATAGATTAAAACAATGGTCCAAATGGCGGTCACATTGTGCGCGGATAATTGGCGGCGTTTTATACGTTCGTGTAGTCAAAGCCTCGCGTTCAATCCACCGCTGATTGTCGGCTTCATGTAATCCATCAAATTTTTCCGCGTACTATCTGCGGCGTTTTGAACCATCGTGTAGTCTCGGCCTTAAGGCACTTGAATAGTGAACAAAAACTACCATGGTTCAAAAACGGTGGTTGGATTTTCACACTTTTATATTCACCACGATATAGAATACCTATTGAACAAAAACCAAGTGATTGAGAGATTCGAAAAATCAGGAGGAAACCAAAGACTTTGTCTATAGCGTTAGGCCTAATTACACTCAATATAAATTTAACTTCAAATTTTGTTATTTTAAGCTAAATAGTCACCTGTTCATTTATAATTAGTATCAAGCTTTTTCTTTGAAGTTAAAGTTGTACAAATTTTCTATTAGTAATTTACGCTTTAAACATCTGTAGTTCTGTTCAAATAATTAAAAGGTTTACTATTCAACTATTATACAAAATATGAATAGTAAGATTTAAAAAATCTTGTAAAAAACATAAAATACTGAAGGAAAATTTTAACATGAAAATGCTCCCAAATTGGTTATTTTTAGTTTGACAATTTCAAACTACTTATCCTCTATGGTGCCCTGGATCCGCCACTGTTTATACCATATTGTTTTATTTTAGCTATTAGTCCGTATTGATGAGCTGTTAACAGTATAATATCTTCCAACAATAACTCATTAAAATAACTTACCAACAATTTCATAAATAAGCGAAGCGCCTACGACCTTTAGAGGAAGCACTTGCGTCCCAACGATTAGAGAGGTGTTTGTTGACAAGTCCCACATGCAAATCAAGCCTGAAATAATATGAGAATTACATTCAATCATTATTGAAACTTAGCTTAAACTCCAGTCAAGCCCAACCCTAGACAAACATGAATGTTTCTTCCCTGATTAGCCCTATGCAAATTAGATAACTTGAATAAAGTAAAATAAATATACAAAAAGAAATATTTTTGTATAATCGATCAAAGGAAAATAACTGAACTAAAGAGATTTGAATTCTTTACTTTGTTCTGACTCCAGTTAACAATACAGTAATCCCTCGACATTTGCGGACTTGGTATTCGCGGTTTTGATTATTCGCGGTCGCTAAGAAAAGAAAAAATACTGTATAAATAGCAACAAAGTACAACATGCAAAATTCGTAAATTACTGTATTATAGTGTAGCACTGTAATTTTTACTGTACGAATTTAATAACATTGTATAAATACCACGTCGGCGAAACACTCGCAAATACAACAAAACATACAAGATGAGATTTCCCTACAACACACCTCTGCGTGAATACAAGTGGACTTGTGCAAATGAAGGTCAATGGCATACTGTGATTTAGTTGGAGACATCAATTTAGTGTACAGCAAGTCAAATTAATTTTAAAGAATTAATTGAAATTGCAGTAAAATATTTTGAAAGAAATTAAGTTTTTACTACGTTTTATCACTCGTAACAGTCGTAACCAACATTTTCGCTACTGACAGCGAACGATATTTGATGCCTTGATAAGTTCTAAAAATAGACAAACCCAGACAATGAACGAGCAAGTAGGGATTTGTAAATTATGAGAGCACTGACCTTGAGGGGAGAGTGGGATGACGAACAACGCTCCAGTAACTTATAAAATTATCAACTGTATTCTACACTCCAAACAATTCAGCTCAAATACTAAACCTTTCAAGGACTTTTTTTTACCGCGTAAAAGCTAAATTGCTTAAAGCCGGACAGCGAATAACAACGACTGCCTATATCTTATGTAAATTAATTAATTATAGGTATTAGTACATAATGTTTTAAAATTTTCTATAACTTATGTCAAGAACATAACCCCCTTTTCCTATAAAGATTTAGTTTTCGCTATTCGCGGTTTTGTTATTCGCGGCAATTTGTCGGAACCTAACCCCCGCGAATAGCGAGGGATTACTGTATGTTCATTATTTAAATGAAACATATGGTTTGAGACTGTATTGAGGTATTGAAGAGGTTGTTTTATTGAAAAGTAGCTGTTGTAACTCGCTTCGAAAAGTACTTCAATTTAAATTTAATTAAACTGGACGAATATGATTTGTACCAATCTTACAAAACAATTAAATAGGGAATCGGAAGCAATACTGGGCCACATAGATTGGTCATGTTCAAAACTTACCTTAAAATTTAAATATCACCAAACGTAGGAATGTTTCAGCTTATTACTCACAATACACAAGATACCTAGAGGTTAACTCAATAAACCATAGAAATAGATATAAATTTTAGCTTTATTAACCAAAATGTGAAAAAAGTTTATATGCCCTTAATACAAGGAAATGAAATTATTTATATGCCCTTAGTACAAGAAAAACTTCAGATTTAAAAGAATACATATATATTTAATTAAGTTGAATTTAAAAGCCCTCCCCAAAAATAAAAATCAAAAACCCTCCCTTTTAATAATGATTACAGAAATTATACAAAAGATTAAACAAGATTACAAAATTTTAACATGAAATACCACGGATTTGTTTAAGAATAAATATTTATGTCGTTGGCCAACTGTAAAGCTAGATATAATTAAATAAATAAAAAAAAATTATATTATGAGACGTCTCTCAAAAAAGGTATATAAGTTCTAATATACAGCCCTTAGGGCTAAGTTCCAAAATGTGCTATAGCTTGCTCCTCCCAATATTATTAAATACAAAAACATGTCCTATATACTATTCATTTACAAAAAAACACAATTACAAATACAGCCTATTCAAAATTCATTAAAAAAAAGTCCACTGCAGATTTTTGGTAGTTACAAAATATTTTAGTTCATAGTTATGCTTCTTGTAGAAAGGTTGGCTTTTTCAGCAAGGTGTAAGTTGTTGTTGGACTTATGGCATGTTACCAGAAATTATGTCCTGATACTTGGACCAGTGTAAAACTGCATCAAACAAAATAACAATCCTTTTTAGAATGTTTGTAGGCAATTAAACAAGCATAGTACAGATAGTTTTTCTTTTAATTTTTGCCTCTATAATATTGGTAGCATAAAGTGACAAATAGCCATTTTAAAGATTGCAAGTGTTACTACAAGACTTATCATGTTGCATATGAATGTTTCTACATGTTAACCAAACCACATGGTAACATAAAATGTTTTTGTTCAGTAACATAAAATATATCAGAGATATAATATGGACATAGCTTTTTAAAAGTTTTCAAGATTATAGTTACACTGATTTAAATTAGTACAGAAAATAACTGTATAAGCTAGCCTATGTGTTAGAATAGGCTATGTGCGGTAAAAGCATAACATAGCATAACATTTAAAATTTTTAGGCTGTAAAAGTTAAAGTTTAAAGATAGGCTGTAGCAAAATGAAATACATAGGTTTTAAATTAAACTAAATGAGCTTGAAAAGTTATTTACAATGCAAAAGGTGGAACTAACTTTATAAAATTTTACAAGAGTATATTTCATAATCAACAATGTAAAGCTAAAACATTCTTACCTGGTATTCACAAATAGGGACTTATAAGGCAAACGTATTAACTACTCACGCACATAACTGAAACTTCCGACTAAATTAAATAAGAAAAGCTACGACATTGTTAAAGATTTCGCAGCGAGTTACAAACAGACATGATGGAATGACACGTAGTAGGACAATCTGACATTCCAGAAAGTTCCATCGCTAAGCCAAGGTTAACGGTCAAGAATAAGTCAGCTGTTCTGTATATCAGATAAGAACTCTGCATAATAGCGACCTATGCACAAAAGTAGATACTGTACGGAGGTGGCGTCTAGTGGGGAAAAGGATAACTACCTGGATGTTGGTGAAGGTAAAGACAGAAGTTGTAAACTGTCGGTAAAACGCTACAGATTAGTTGAACAATAAATTAACATCTCATTTGCCATCATTTGTATATAATACATGTTTTGAAGGTATGTGTCGCTCTTAGCAAGATGGAATGTACAAGTTTGTATAACTTAACTTTGGATGTAGATAAGATACAGCGTTAAAAGTGTACAAAAATAAAAAATATTTGTATAAGTTTAAAATGGTGGCTATTTAAAATGTTTAAGCTCTAACTTTACATCAGATAAAAAACACAAGGTCTTTAGTTAATTGTGGATAGCATAGGTTTAAAGATTATATCTTGAGTTGTTTCTGTATAATGACTTACCATCACAATCATACTGTTTTTGCTCAAGAAGAGGTCCACAAAAGTTGACAATATACTTAATCCCTTCCTTATATCCACCTATTACATGATTTTCGTACTCATTACGAAGAATGTATAAATTAAAGCTGTTATCATCCGTACTAGAGACCTACAACAAACGAGATGTTTAATGACAATATTTTACTACCATACTAATTGTTGTAAACAGCTCCATTTGGATGTAAGGATGTTTCTAAACACTAGGAAGGATCTAAACATAACTTGAATTACCAATTAAAAACTATTTTACTTATTTTTATAAGTTAATAATCTTACCTTCTACTAAATACACTTTGAAGCTATTCTCTTGTCTAAGCGTTCTATCCACATTCTGAAATGGTCCTAGAACTCTCCTAAAGTAAGTCGCTTATATAGTACAATAGTATGAAATTAATTATAAAGACATTTCATTTTCTAAGCAGATACCCGAGAGCCCTCTCTTCCAAATCAGATTTAAACGCCATTGTAGGTGTGTTAAATATGCTGAATTACAAGTAGTTTTTATTTGTTGGACTTTTACAAATTACACAGACCAAAACCCTGCAACCATAAGGCCGGCCACACACTGCAGCAGTCAAGGCGAGGCAAGGCGACGTAAGACAAGTCGCTCGACTTGCCTTGTCGCAAAGCGAACACACATAGCAGAAGGCCAGGCAAGTCAAGGCACCAAAGTTTTGGCGCGGTTTCACAGTCCAGTACAGAAAGTACAGAGTGGTGGAAGTCACGTGACTTCGCGCATGCGCGGAACGCTCTGACTAAATGACTTTCGACGAAACATAATTTTTTACTGCTTCGCTTTTTGACTAAAGGCGCCTTTCCGCCTCGCCTCGTCTCTTGCAGTGTATGGTGCTCCGTAAGCGCCTGTGCTTTCTCTGTCGCTCAAGACGCCTTTAGTCAAAATGCTTCGCCTCGCCTCGCCTCGCCTCGCCTCGACTGTTGCAGTGTGTGGCCGGCCTAACAAATACAAACTTTTGTGTGATTCTCATATCTTTATAATTTATTTCTTATTATTGAATTCAACAGCTACATAGTATGTCATTTCCAATAGCATTATAACATACTTAAACATCAGTGCAATATGCTACTTACAATACAATGAGAATATGGATCCATAAGACATGCTATGCTTGTTTGTAATTTGAATTCATGAACTGTGGCGTTAGTACTGGATCCCATCAAGTTAAATTTATGATTCATTGACAAGTTATAGCACTGAAAATTCACTTCAGCTTTCACGTTACCTAGACAAATAAAAAAGTTTAAACAAGGTTAGTTCAAATCAATAATTATTTTATTAACTGTATTAACTCACATATTATTTGTATAGTTTACTTTGGTTTATGGTTATTAACTACCAACACTATAAAATTATATGTTTGTGTAAAGATTTTATCAAAATACAGTTGAACTTGGTTTTAACGGCCTCGACTAATACATCAACTCGGACATAGCGTCATATTTTTAGGTCCGGTCAAATCATTTCCTTTTATGTAAACCCCTGTTTTGGTGTCAATAAAACATAATAATATTTGAACCACTCGGTTGTAACGTCATAAACCTATAACATATCAATGTCGAACTTTGAATTAAGTTTTCTTAGAACTCGAAAAATGTTAGAATTCATCCAAGTTAATAGAGGGGGGGGTTCCACTACAAGCAACACTGCTAACTCTCCCACCCCTCTTAAGGAACAATATTCACATGGTATGTGGTATCAGTTGCGTAGTGTTTAACTAAACCTATGGCCTTGCTGGGAAAGAGTTTGGAGAGTATAAAAGCGCTGCAAGATTTAATCTTATAGCCTGGCAAGACATTTAGGTAGTTGTGATCAGACCGTTGTGGCCCCACCCACTCGTATTTACTCATTTAAACTTAACACATTAATCAATGTTACCTAATTTATAATTGTAGGTGACCTCAGCTCCAATTAGCTTGAATTATCGGGTTCCTACTGTACATTAAAAGAAAAGTATAGTGTTTTTCTTTTTAATAAACGTCATGAATAATGTTGCCAATAATAATAATACTGTATAGTTGTTGGCCCTTTCACTCAAGGTTTTTTTAAATTATTTATTTTGAAATACTAGAATATTACAATCTTAAGCTACTGCTCAAATAAGTAATACATATACAAGAAAGCGAGAAACATGTTTTGAAGCCTAAATCACAATCTAGGTTCTAACTCCGTAAACCTTACTAGGTATCTAAAAATTCAATAATGAAGTAGATCCTGTGGCTTCAGCCGGCAAAGTCTTCTTATACACAGTTCCATGTCCAGTAGCTGTAAAGCTTCCACACTAACATGATTAAGGAGTCTCTTCTCATGTCTATTTGCATAATCCGTTATAACGTCTTCTATTGACTTCAGAAGGTTTCACTCAAGGTAACAAAAATACTATTTCCACATCGTTATAACGTCACTCGGACGTAGCATCAACATTCGTTTGGTCCCTTCGTTGACGCTATAACCACGTTCAACTGTATGACATTTTTAAAGCGTTTATTTACCTCCATTATAGTTTATGTTGATGAGTACCGTATGTTTCCACATCGTTATAACGTCACTCGGACGTAGCGTCAACATTCGTTTGGTCCCTTCGTTGACGCTATAACCACGTTCAACTGTATGACATTTTTAAAGCGTTTATTTACCTCCATTGTAGTTTATGTTGATGAGTACCGTTAATTTATAATAATTAACTGAATTGAAGAGCGGGGCAGATAATTATTTAATATAATGTAAATATATTGTTTTTTTCTATCTATACTAAATTTATAAGAAACTATTTGAAGAGTTGGACAGCAAGTTATTTAATGTAATATAAATATAATATTTTTCTATTTATTTATATCTATAGTAAATTTATAATAAACTGCTTTATAAGTAATAAAATAGCCTTTAATTTAAATCGTATTTTAAGCGTGTTTAGTACATGTTTTATTTTAAATGTCTCGATATCATAAAGTAAAAAGCCAACATAACTAGGGTTGACTGTACAATGCCCCGCCTAAACTTATTAGGGGAAGTGTGTTGGGATAGGTACTCTGTCTCACTCACACTACCTGCCCTACGTGACATCCTATATGATTTTATCTATATGTACTATGTACTATTGCGCCGAGTGTCTTAGCGCATTTAGCCCAGCCAATAAAAAGAAGACTAATTTTGTTATTGAATTTAACAGCAAGCATCATTTACATACAGTAATGGAGTTATTGATTTTAGTACCGTTTCTGTTAACTCTTTAATGGTTAGTGCTTATTTTATTCTTTAATCTGTAAGAAACTCTTGCTCTTTTAAGACAATATTAAGGCCTAGAAATGCATTAAAAAAACTATTTCAAAGAGTTTATATATTTTTTTTATTTCCCAGACCCGCTGTTGTTAAATTCTCGGTAATGTTGTTTTTTACTTCTTATGACCCTCCCAAAATGAAATTATGTATCCGCTCCTGAACATAACATGATTATGTGTACAGAAGGTTCCAACAGGGTTAGCGTGTGGAGCACGCAGGGGTTTCGCCTAGTGTAGGCCTATTTATATTTTGCTAAGAAACAAATAAGTGAACAGTTGATAAAGTTGATATCAATTTATATTATTCTGCAGATTTATTTACCTTATTCCTCATGAAATATAGAAATTTTACACTATTGCACAAGCCCATGACAAACTGTTTATTTATTTCACACATTTTAAACAAATATTTACTACCATTTTAGTTTTTATTTAAATTATTGAAATTTACAAATTGTTTTTAGTAAATGTTGTTATTTAGATCGCTTTAACAAAATTTAGTCCAATTCCTTTTCTAGGAGATTCACTTTGCAATTAGAATCTTTTCAAGAGTTTATCTTTAAATGTACTATATCAATGTAATGCATATAGTCTAGTCAACGAATGCCCAAAAGGAGGGAGGGGGGGGGCTAGAAGGAAAGCCAAAAAGCGGAAAGACCATTTATGGTACATTGTTTGGGGTACCTAGTAGTATAACATACTAAAAGTCCTTGACTCTAGGGGTGTTGGAAGAGGGGAAGGGGATAAAGGTCTCTTTTTTGGTTTTTCACCTATATCACAGTAAGGGATGGTCCTACAAAAAATATATACGTATATAAAATTAAAGCTGTTAAAATTCTCTACATTTTTCATTCCTATAGTTTGTTTTGCTATCTGTAACCGTTAATGAGATATACGCTTTCTTCCCAACACATTTTTTGCCAAAACTTCTATCTACAGTGCCTGAAGCCTGTTGTAGAGAACATTTTGAAGGAAATTGAATTCTCTACAACTTTCTCTTTGACAAATTTTCTTTGTAATGAAGATCTGATCTGACCAATGACTCATTGAAGGTTGAGAAGGGAGGGGTCCCTTCTCAAGTCTCTCCCTATCCAGCCTCCCCTCATGAGCTCCTCCAGTTCTTATCTAGCTTTAGATATAATAGAGTTATATAACCTCATGTATCCGTAGGTAGTCAAATTATTGTGATTTTTGCCTCAATATATTATTTTATCGCAATGCCGATGGAAAAGTGTTTTGTTATTTTAATTTAGTTGAGTTAGTTTATTTAATGTTAAGCATCCATAGGAAATCCAATTATTGTGTTTTTTGCCTTTATATATTATTGTTATTATAAAAACATAATTCTCTCTTACATTCTAGTTGACTTTTATGGCATCAGTACTTGTAGTTCACAGCTAGCCTAGAAAACATGCTACCAAAATCTAAAATAGTTTAAAGCAAGAGATCTCAAAATTCTAAATTACCAAATCAATTTCACAGCAATTAAACTTTATATATCAAGAAATTATCAAGTCAAAAGAATAAGTCAATGTATGCACAACACTGCCCAACAGCAGTGTAATGTTTTTCTTTATTTTACAAAAAGTTGGTATTCTAAACGAGTTCTGTGTGTTTTGTGTAAGGTATTTGACAATGTGCTGCAGTGGCATTTTGTACACTATTATATTATTGAGTGTGTTACTTTATAAATAGAAACTAGAAAGATATAATAACAATAAAAGTAATACCTGCTTCATCTAAATACTGCAGAACAAAACCTAAAAGTTCTGTAGTATTATAAACCATTTTAGTATTGCTCGCAGCTATTGCAGTTCCGTTATCCGAGTTCATTTCACACACAGATACATTTGGTTCTTGACACTTGCCTCCGTTTATATGTCCACAAATGTTTATCTGAAATTCGCGAGAATAATTTTTCTTCTTCCTTTTTACTTGATAGAACGCCTTATGCCTTAAAGGCCTAAAATCATATCTGAAATTTTTTTAAAACATACTAGAAAAAAAATAATTGTTCAGCAATGCAAAAATTATATATAGTTTTTTTTTCTAGTGCAGAAAATTTAAACATTTTACTACGCAAAAAAATTATTAATTTTACAAAAAACACTTACTAAAAACTACTATTATTATCTGAAACACAAAATCGCCCTGCGCTTTACTTGTTAAAACCATTTGTGAAATTTACAATCACAGAAAACTTGTTAACAATCTTAAAGGTTGACCAATAGGCTGTATTTGTCCATCAGAATTTTGGTTGTATTATTTGTAGCAAACAAATAACAAAACTCTGGTGACTAAAAGTGAAACTTGAAACCATAGACTGACATTGAAAACCAACGGCAGCTGTACTGTTAAGACTTTGGATTTTTTTTGGAAGTACGAGAGCCTTACTGTTATGGCTTTAGCAAAGTAAATGTTGAACATGTTATTTTTCTGTTGAGTAAACTGACAGCTTAGTGAATCAAAAATGTTAATTTATATTGGACGTAGCGTATGCATAAAAATGTCTTTTGGCTTTAATAAAATGAAATGAAATGTGTATATGGAATTTAAATTTAAACACAATGTTTATGTAAAATGAAATATACTATAAAACATATGCTTATTATATATTATTTTAAATTTAAATTGCCACACGTTGCGGAGCCAAATTATAAATCAAGTTCTGTTTTTATTAAAAAATAGCCCCACGTTGGGCGCCAAATTATAATATGAAATGTTTAATATATATTATTTAAAATTGAAATGCCCCACTAGTTGTGGAAACCAAAACTTATAATATGATATTAATGAATTTTACTTTTCTATTTGTTCCAAACTTCTACAATGACTCACTCTTTATGGTTAACAAATTTGTACTTTATTAAATTGAAATTACTTTCTCTTTACACAATTATTTTTAAATTTACTAGAGCACTGAAACAATATTATTTTCTTTGATGTATGGGCTTAATATACTAATGACTATACAAATTTTAATTGATATTCTCTCTCTCGGGTTAAAGAGTACCTGGCTAGTTAAATATGCAATCACTTAATATTACACTTAAAACTACTACAAAGAAGTATTACAAACTAAATTATTATTATTAAAAATGTTCACTATTATATATATATGGCCAAATCGAAGTTAAATGAAATGTTCTCAAGTCTATTAATTTAGAAGATCAAATTTCTGGTACTTTGTTATATGGGTTGGTAAAATTTGGTAGAATATTACCTAGGCTGCAGATTCTATTATGTGCTGATACAAACAGGTTTACTTATTATAGCTCTGATATTTAATTTTAGTTTTCTTCTATTCAGTGTTTAAAGTCTTTAAGTCAATTCAATTCTTCTTATAAATTTGGTTTAATTTACTGCTCATCAAAA
>JAGFPH010000442.1:169787-229947 GCA_018207615.1 Philaenus spumarius | reverse complement strand
GGACTCTTTAACTTTGAAATTATTTAGATATATACAAAATGTTACAATACAATACCCATAACTTTCAAAGTTTGTAAGGTAACAATGATGAATCATTTCCAAGGATGTTTAAGACAAAAAGCACTCCCAATATGATTACAAGTAATTATACAACAAATACAGTTGTATTTCACAGTTATTCTTTGCCAGATATGTTTGTGCAATAATATCATTTTATGTACCAAAAAAGGGCAATTGTTTTTGTCACATGAAAGCTATTTATAAAATGCATCGTTTTCAAATTATGTTGGTTTCAAGAATTTAAATTACAGTAATTTTGAAATGAGGAAAGAAAATTAGTTGTAGCCATTACAAAAAATATAAAAAATAACAAAACAATATGGAAAATTTAATTTAAGTTTAAAAGTTTTCTGATTATATCAATCAGTCAAGTTAATTGATACCAAAATAATTTCTTAGAAAAACACAGGGCTATAAATTTTTCATGACACTTTCCTTTCGACCATGCTTCCTGTTTCAGTCATCTTATTATTATATCCTATAAGTCCAGTCAAATGGTGTTTTTCCAGGAGAAAAATATAGAAGTTTTTATTCACTCGTTCTATGTTTTTTGGGGTTCTAAATCCGAATTTCAACTTTGCTACTTCCCACGGATATAGCATCACAACAAAAATCGCTAAAAAACTGAAAATTGTCGACTTTTTAAAAGTTTTTTGCCAAAAAGTCATAAAACTTTGCACTTTTCAAAGAAGACTATTCTATACGAAATTAAAGTAATTTCCTACAAAAAGCACGCCTCAAATGTATTTTTTGGTTGAACGGTTTGGCAACTAGAGCGAGCTGAAAAAGAGCCAAAATTTCCTACTTTGTGGAAAACCCAGTTTTTTGTTAGTTTTTCGCTTGTAACTCAAAAACTATGCTTGTAATTAATTAAAAAAAACTTGCATTCTGCTAAATCTGTATTAAATCCCCTACAAATTGCACACCTTAATCACTTATTTTGGTCAAATCGAGTAGCCACTAGAGCACGTTGAAATTTGATGTCATATTACGCAAAACCGCTAAGTCAAGAGTCCTTCACCCAAAACTCAGTACAAACCTACATTATCACTATTTACTTATTAAAAACTATTTATTTATGCTTTATAATTAATAATACATGTAATTACTTATTAATTATACATACATCAATTCAATTACAAATTAATTAAATTAATTACATAAATATTTTGTCCAAAGTATGTTTGTTTATTCAAACACAAAATACTTATATATAAAAGTTTTGAAAAAAACTATTTTTATTATCAATTTTCATATCAATTATCATCATTAATATAGGTTGGTAAATGAAAAAGAGATGGACATTTACAGTCTATGGTGTTTAGCGGTTGAAGTTTTGGTTACTCTTCAGAAATATAAAAGAGAAACACATTATTAGCAATGATACTATAGAATTAATTGTTGCATTTTTTTTTTTTGGTAAGAATGCAGTGAATTCAATATTGTATACCTCTTTCATCTCTTTCATCTTCAACTACTGCTTTTGCTGTAGGCTCAGGGGCAGGATCTTTATCTAAAAAAATTAAAGGAAAGAATAGATGATAGTGTTAGGGAAGCTCCATGAGAATGTAATTCAATTAATAGGTACGGTACTAGAGATGTAGAGATTTCAAATGTATGCAGCAATGAAAATTACCTTGTTCTTTTGAAATGTGTTGGAATTAAGGTGTGTCGTCCACTTCGTCCAAACACTGGTCATCAACAGTGGTTTTCCCCATATTGTTGCAATTTCCTTCACAGTTTTGGAAAATCTGGAAGCAATATAGACCAGCTTTCTTACAATGTCCTTTGCAGGCTTTTTTGCATTCGCATGAAATGAGCTGCAGCCGTTTGCAAGTGCAGGTGGCTCGAGGGTGGTGATGTGCTGAAGACCATAACTGTTCTTCATCCACCCCAACTGTGTAGGATTTTTCACGAATAACAGCTACGCTTGAACTTGAAGGTAGACCTTTGGTAAGTGCTGTCGTGCTGCAGCCTCTGTGGAGGAGAGAATGGCGATGTTGATGTCACCTTGAACGCAGATTTTATGTATAGCTTGCATAGTCTATGTCACAATTTGTTTAATCCTCCAAGTGCTGACTATTTTGCTCTTTAGCGCTAAGGGGTTTTTTTGGTTCCGTGCATGCTTACTAACTAAATTCAGTATAAAATACTTACTAACAGTAAAGTAAGACTTATTATACATAATTTTAATCACAATTACATGCTCTTTACAGTAAATAGCTTTAACAGGTTTACCTTATAATTTTTATCCTTTTTTTTTTGTTGACCAAAGTAGACATTTAAAAAAAATGTTTTTTGTTTTTTCTAAAACCACTCACTCAAAATATGTAAAAGTAATCACTGTAGAAATTCCAATATAGCCAAAAGTTGCACAATTTTATGCTAAATAGAAATATATATAACACTACTACCTTGCTGTAAAAAAGAAACTTTTTGTCTATAAAAGAAAACAACTCCGTTTTTTATAAAAAATGTGTTTCTGCGCAAAGAAGAAAAACTTGCCTCTAAATATATAAAAGTACTGTCTAGGCCCAATATTTAAGGTTTTAATTTGTTATAAAGGATACAAATGTACACACACATTATATACCATAAAAAAAAAAGAAAACAAATTTACAGTTCAAAGTCTCTAAATGTCACTATTTTCAAACGCACCTCTAATAGCACTTGAATTGATAAGTTCACTCCTAATTACTTCAAAAATGAATAAACATTTACAAAAAAAAATAAAAATAAACTGATCTAAACTTAAGCTAAAAATGAATAACAACAGTGGATAAACAAACAAAATCCGAGAACGAGCGTCTATCTACACGTACTGCGCAGTTGATACACGTACTACACGACTAGATAGTTGATTTGACAATTCTGCCGAAGGTTTGTTTGAGTCGATATCGCTATGAAACTCTGTACTATAATAAAATGACTCTTTCCAAACACAACCATACATTGAAGTATCCGATTGTATTAAAAATAGCGGAGTCATACACATTTACAAAAATATAACGCAACTTTCAAACATCGCATATGCTAAGGAGCTCATTTGTTGGCCGGACCTATAGAGAGAGCAAGGAGACATTTTTCTCCTCCACTCACAAGTGCCTCTAGATTAGCCAGAGCGTCTTTAAATATATGTTGATGGGAGGTCCAAGGTCTGGGTTCTTATTCACCGTTTTCACACACTTTATTTTGCCCCGGCTATATAGAGCTGACGTCGTAAAAAAAATACTTGAATGGGCACAGATGTGAATGACTCGATCTCACTTGGCGGGTGGTAAAAAGTATTGCATGTACTTCCTTTTCCTGGCTTCAGGAAGTACATTGGAAGGAGTACAGAGCCAACAATCTATTATCTCCATCAAGCTCTGTAATGATGGATATGAGTACTTGAGTTTCTGGGAAAAGCGGGTGATGCTCAAACCAATCCAACAATTTCTTTATATCGTGACTGTCTCTTGTAATCCTTGAGTCCCGGCCATGAACATGTTGTTCTGATCTACTGAACTCCACAGTAGCCTTCCACATTTTTACACAATGTTGGAGTAGAGACATCCCCTGCGTCCACCTATTAGCTGGACGGAGAACCGGAGATGATATTATTATGAATAGGGGACTTAACTACCTACCAAATTCAAAGGAGGACCATTCCCCATTGAAAAACCACAAACCAACCTCTACAACAACTGTTCAGTTATATATATAATTAATAGTTAGTACGTAATTAAATTGATATAAAATTTAAAAGTAATTACATTTATTAAAAGTAGCAACTATAGTGATATATAATTAATAAGTAATTACATTTATAATAATTAAAGGTAGTAATTAAATTGATATATAATTAATAAGTAATTAAATGTATAATTAAAAGTAGTAATTAAATTGATATATAATTAATAAGTAATTACATGTATTATAAATTATAAAGCCCAAATAAATAATCTTTAATAAGTAAATAGTGATAATATAGGTCTCTATTGAGTTTTGTTTGAAGGAATCTTGACTTATCGGTTTCATGTAATATGAAATAGAATTTCAACGTGCTCTAGCGGCTAAACGATTTAGCCAAAACAAGTGATTAAGGTGTGCAATTTGTATTGTATTTAATGCAGTTTTAGCAGAATGCAAGAATTTTTTTAATTATAAGCATAGTTTTTTAGTTACAAGCGAAAAACTAACAAAAAAGTGGGTTTTCCACGAAGTAGGAAATTTTTGCCTTTTTTCTGCACGCTCTAGCGACCAAACCATTCAACCAAAAAATACTTTTGAGGGATGCTTTTTGTGGACAATTTTATGTACTTTAATTTTGTATAGAATTGTCTACCTCGAAAAGTGCATAGTTTTATGACATTTTGGCAAAAACTTTAAAAAATCTACATTTTTTAGGTTTTTTTGCGATTTTTGTTGTGAAGCCATATCTGTGGGAAGTAGCAAAGTTGAAATTCTGATTCAGCACCCCTAAAAACATATAGAACGAGTGAGAAAAAAACTTCTATATTTTTTCCCGAAATAAGCACCCTTGGAGACGATTTGACTGGACTATATGTTAAAATTTATTTATCTTTAGATTTTTCCTTCCTCCCCTATTTTTAATCCAGGAATGGGTCTCACTTTGAGAGTATTTTGAACAAGACTTCGGTATCACAAATTAGTTAGACAGGCACACATATCTGTTAGCCTGTATCTGTTTATTCAGACATATTTAACATACAAATTCAATTACAGCCTATACAAATCGCATAGATGCAAGAAGAAAATTATAAAATAAATGGTATTCAACTCATAACAATAAAATTAAAAGAATGTTATATTACTATTTAAGATGTTTAGTAACCACAAGGTGACAAAAAAAATTAAAAAGTTATTTAATATTAATGTTTTTTTTTAAGTGTTCAACCTCAATCAATGTTTCTTGGATACACCATTTAAGCTGTCGAGCAATCCTTATGAAATTCTTAATTTTTTTAGTAAAGATCGTGTTTCTGTAAAATCTTACAGATGACACAGCTTTGAACAAAGTGTTGACAGACAACAAAAACAAAATAATAATAACCGAGTCAACCTCATTAAAAAGCTACTTAACAGGCAAACTATAATGAATATTTTCTTAAAATCATAGAAATAGAAGATGAGAAATGTGTATAACAGAGGAGCAATTATCACAATGGACTAGAAAACTTGCTGAGTCAGTCAAATGGAAAAGAGATAAAGGTTGTTTTCTTTGATTGGAAAGGTGTTAGTGTGGTTAATCTGTTGTGGAAAAACTTTCAATAGTGAGTTAGTGAAATTCTTTGTGCAAGGAGCGCTCTGAGAAGGATAAAGTTGGATGGTATAGTCTGGTTCACTTATCAGAAACAAAAATCATTAATAATGTAACACTTTTAATTAATTTGGGAGATTATATAAAATGTGATTATAGACCTGCATGCCACACAAAAAGTGCATTTTAAGAAGCATTATAAAAGTTGAAAATATGCTGGAAGTATTCCTTCTACAAGAGGAACTGCTTTGAACAGGACATACTGTAAAAATTGCAACAATATGCAATTTTCTGAATGCATATAAAATAGAGATTTTTTTTGTGTTACCGGTATTATTAATAATGGTCATTGCAATGAAATATGTTGTTAAATAAATAAAAAAATGTAAAAGCAGGCAGGTCATTTTGAATAAATAATTTAAAAGGCAGACAGATAATTTGAATAAATAGTTTAAAATGTAAAAACAGACAATAAGTGAAAACAATTTGATTAATTCAGGAATGAATAAAAGTAACATTATATTCATAAATCTGGAAAAATATTGGAAGATAAGATGTTTTGACCACACTCGAAGCAAGTCACACGTATATGGTGAACAAGTCAACATTGTTATGTGAAGGAAAGTTAGTTTTGTGTAAAATAATTACACGATGTATATTCAAATTGAATAATAATATTATTAAACTTCATAATTTTATTTTTGTAACGCTTAAATGTTACAAAATATTGTATTTAAGGTAGTAAAGTTTTTATATAAAATATTTGTTTTTTTTTTTAATTGTCCATCGTGCTATTTGTATATACAGTTTGTTTTTATTTTCCCCCTTTACAGCCTGCAACTGTAAGAAAATATGTATAAGTAATTAATATAAAAAATGTATTTTCAAATGTACTATACATGCTTTGGTCACTTTACACCAAGAACTGTTTTAGTTCGGTAGGAGACAGACATTAAGCGCTCGCTTAAAGAAATGAGATGATATTTATTTTACATACCTATTTCCTAAATAATGAAATACACAAGCTTTCTGTAAGCCTGTGTCCTGGATTGGACAGGCAGCTGAGTGGTTCCAGAGCACTACAAAGGTACATAAATCCTGAATGTGTAGAACGGGGTCTTGGTCCTAAGAACAAAAATAAAATAAATTGTTTAGCCTTAGAACTACTCATTAATTAACATACCTTTGTTTAGTCAATAGAGTAGTCTTTCTTTTTATTTTCTAAATTTAGTGGCTACAGGTGTGTCTGCCACAGGCAGCATCATCAGGCCAACTAGTAACATTAAAGCACTACTGTTGTTGCGTTTTTAAAAACACCAGCATGTTAATTGTAAGGGTAATAAGTTAGATGCTTTGGAAATGTTAGAAATTAAGAGGTTAATTAATAAGGACGTAAGTTTAGTTTTAAACGAACAAATAGATTTAAGCAATTCGCCACTTCTACAACCGTTGTTATTGACCAGTTCGATTCCTCCCCCATCCCTAACCTAACGGTATTTTGGCCTACCTGTACCCCCAACTGCTGTGTGATGGATTTTTTCTTGTTCCTTTAGTCTTTAAGTTGCCTTCGATAATGCCGTAGCTGGCGAAACCTAGGTCGGCACGGCTCAATAAAGATTTGTGAAATAGTACAAAAAGTTTTCATTTATTTATTTAAAAAGTATTAATTTAATTTAAAACATTGTGTATTGTGTAATTTGGGATGTATATAGTAGTGAAAATCTTTCGTAATACGTAATGGCAGTAGACCGGCCATGTTTCTTAGTTTGCAACATTCTAACCGGCGGAAATGTATCAATCTCATTCACCAGGTAAAGATTTCATACAAATATTTTAAACTAATTTTCCATCTGAGTTTGCTATACATATGTATATTGTCTGAATTTAACTTTAACCATTGTTCTACATTTACAAAGTAATAGTCTGTCATAAATTAATTTAGTCTAAATAGTCTATTTGTTAATATCAAGATACAGCCTAATAGCACTAAGCAAAGTGCAATTTAATATTTAATAGCCTTTTAAAGCCATATAAAAATAGCTAATATCTGTTCAAAGTATTTCTTTAATCCTATTTCATAAATCCATAGTTACAAAAGCTATGCTGTTTTATATATGACATTTTATACATGACAGCATATGAACAATCTTAAACTTGAAAACTAAGTTACATAAGTTCTAAAACTAAGTCCTGTTGTGCTTTGTAGTGAATACTGGTGCAAGAACTACCCTATTCTTTCTTCAGTGAAGTGAACACATTCTGTAAACAAACCGTCTTAGGGGCAAACAATTTGTGAACAATAGAAATTTAGAACGATTACACTATCAATTATTAATTTCATAATGACTTCAGTGTGGCAATTAGAATACTGAAATATTTCTATCAATATTAATCAAAAATAAAGGCTTATGAATCAATTAAAATATAAATAAAGGCTATAAACAAATATCTTTTAATTACTTATATTTTGGAAGGGGCCGCTAGCAAAAATTTTAGAACCACAATCCTCAAAGGATTTCATTCTAAATTTAAAAAACCTTTATTTTTTATTTTAAAAGAGAGACGTCTCACTAAATTATTAAACGCCATTATTTTTATTATTTAATTTCACTTAGTATTAAGGTTGGCCAATAAAACAAGAGTTATTAATAAATCCATGGTACTATATGTTTAACTTTGTAATGTTGTAAAAAGGAAATAAATTGTAATAAATGTTGTATTATAAACGGGGAGGGTTTTTCTAATTTTACTTTAGGGGAGGGATCTTTTAAATATAATCAAAATGAATATTGTAAATGTAAACTTTTCTTAAATTTTCTTTTTTAATTATAACTAAGGGCATATAAATTTTTAACTTTTACTTAAGGGCATATAACTTTTTTAATATCAGTTTACAGTTAAGGCAATAAACAAACTGTTTTTTATATGAATTGTAATTATTGTATTTCCTGTAAATAGCTAACTCAGGTGTTCAGTATCAACTTCAAATAAGGTAAGGTTATAGATCTCTTGCTGTACTTGGTAAACTCTCATTTTGTAGGATTGTATGTACCATCTTCGTCGTAGCCCAGCTCGCATTCCAAATTGTTATCATAAATTCTTTAAAAGTGGTACAGTTTATGTTAACTTAAAAAAACAATTTGGCAACAGTGCAAGCAAGTTGGCAATGAGGTTGCAAGGTAGGAAGTTACAAAGGAGGAAAGGAAGGGGACTTACTCCTACTACAAGCAAGAGAAAAGATGGCTGATGGTTCTGTGTGTGAAATGGAATAACTTACATTTCAATAATAATCTAATGTTTTCCGTGAAATCCAAGATGTAATACGTTTTTGTTTCAAAGTCTGTGGTGGAGACCACAATTTACAACAAAAAGGTGTTGTAATTCAGGAAATTTTTAATAAAAAATTAAAACACTCTAAGTGCACATGTGACTGTGAATCAACAACGTTTTATGGTTAGAGTCCATAAAACAGTGAAATTTGTACAGTGTCAAATGAACATGCAAGTTATAGATCTAATAATACGGTATAAAAACATTTTTTTGAAAGATTAAGACATTTTTTGAATTTTTAAATTTCATGTAAGCTAGGGATCGGGGTATTTATGGTAACTTTTTTATCTGCCTATAGCCATAAATATTTTGTAATTGATAAACTGCATTGCGTCAATATTGAGCTCATTTTTTTATGATTTTTGAGTCGTATATTTTGATGATAAATGTACATGATTTTTATTAACATGTGTTTTTTAAAGTAAATTTAACAAGTAAATTTTTATTATTCGCCAGCGATGCCTTAAAATTAATTTCTTTACCATGACACCACTTATATATAAGTATTAGCTCAGTTAAACGTACCACCCTTTAAATAAAAAACAAATTAAGTTGATTAACATAGACTAGGCTAAAAGCGATGATGTCTTTTAGCATAATGAACATCTGTGACCTAGTGACATGAAATGTAGGTCAGTAGTGAATAGACATGTAAACAAACAGAAATAAGGTTAGATTTTGACATTGTGAAAATATTTAAAGGTAAATGTTGTGATTGATGGCAATGAAAATAGTTTTAGAATCAAAGGCCTATATTTCATCGTTTTTAGTAGTGGTTGATTTTTTGTATTGTTATAATTCTCAAAATTACGTCTCCTCAAATTTTTTTTATATACTTTAATGACATATATATTTTTTACTGTAACCGCAGCACGTTACAATATGGCGCCCGAACAGAGACTGAATATTGGTGGGGTCATTGTATTTATAGTAGTTCTTTGTGGTATTGCAGCGAACAATTATATCTGAGTATTATCAAATATACATTAGTGAATAATGGCACAATCGACAGAAAATTTCAATGACTCTGGCCTTGATTTAGAGAAATCTGTGAATATGAGTGAGAATAATGAAGAGGTAGTAAATAAAATTAGGCCTAAGTCAGATAGATAGTGGTCTGAAAGATATGTTTAGCTTTATGAAAGAGCAATTTAACAATATTAATATTAGAATTGATGAGAAATTTAAGGAGAATAATTCAAAGTTTGACAATCTTAATGATAAATTTAATGAGAAATTTAAGGAAAATAATGACAATATGAACACTAAATTTAATGAAAATGATCAGAAACTTGACAGCCTTAAACAGGACATAGATGTTAAATTTAATGATTTCGCCATCAAATTTGACAGTTTGAAAGAAATTTTACAGTTGCTATTATAAAAGAAAAATGTGAAAATTCTAAAGTAGAGAATGAGAAGAAAATTTAGGGAATTTCTAATGAGATGAAAGATAGTTTTAAAAGGGTGCTTAACGAGATTACGGAAATTAATGAACAAGTAAAAAGCAATCTTACTCGACCAAACGGCAAAATTGATGAATAAATTAAACAAACTAATGGTAGTGTAAGACAAATTGAAGAGAAAATTGAAAGTAAAGTAAATTCAGAAATACAAAATGTGAAACAGAATATTGAAGAATTAAAAAGTGATTTTGTGGTTAGGTTAGATATGAAAAATGTAGTCATGGTAGGGAATTTAAAAAATGAGACTGTCATCCCAGAACTTTTCAATGAAAAAAGAGAGCCACAACCAAAGACCTTTATTAATGCATTAAATATATGTAATCAGTATAGGGATGACAAATGGGAATTAAAATTAGTACTTATGCGTAAATATTTTAACCCTTTCCACTCGAGTGTTGGGGCAACCCCTCACCCTACTAATTCGCAAGAACTCCTATGTCGGGAGAGTCCCGAACTCGCCATGACAACGTTCTTTGATTGCATTTGAACGGACACAGTTACTTTGATGACCATTATTGTTGAAGTTTGAGATGTCCTGCTATCTGTGGAATTTTTATAGAACCATTTGAGTTCAGTTTCTGTGGTAAATAAATCTTAGAAAATGTAATGTTTGCCGTCTTGGCCGCTCTGGAAACAGCCGTCGGCTCTCGCCGTTGTTTGGTTCCTACTTACACGCAGTGTTTTAGTGAGCTTACGCGATGTTTAGTTTTGTTGTACTAGGTTATCGTGTGTAATTTCACAGTTTATTTTTTAATATTGTTCTTTTTACAATAATGATTGTTGTGAAATAAAATGAACGAAGACGACGGCAGTTACAAAATAACGGGAGTGGCTACGCAACTTTTTTTTCGAATTTGAATGATTACCAATAAGTTTTGAAAAAAGCTTTACTTACTAGTTTTGACCTAAATAATGCTGTTGCTAAGCAATAAAATAAATAGTTGAGGCAATTTTGTACAAGTTGGTATCCAAACAAATTTTGTTTATAAAAACTAATTTTTTACTAAAACATCTCTTACGGTATTTTAGTTTTTTAAAAACTTGTTTTTCAATTATACTTTTTGTATAATGTATTATTGTATCTAAAACATTTGTAAACCACTTAATTTTGTTTGTAAGGATATAGACAAAAAATATCAAGCAACAAAAATATAGGTCTTCCCATTGAACATTTTTCCAAAATCTTTGTTTTTTCCAGTTTTTTGTTACAAATTTCTATTTTTTTCAATAAATAAAAATTAAAAAAATATACTTGAAAATAAAAATATATGTTTTATTTCAGACCAATCTTTACTTTAGTCATAGAAGAAACTACAAAAAAAAATCAGCCTTTTAGAACTGACAGAAATACTTTTTTTGGAGTAAACAAATTACAGTGCAATATTTGCTCAAAATTAAATGGAGCTGATAGCAACACTAGGTCCCCAGTAATTGGAGTGGAAAGGGTTAAAGAGGAATCTGCAATTTGGTTTGACGTCCATAACAAAGAATGGAGTAGTTTTCAAGAATTTAGAGTGTCATTTTTAAATAGGGTTTGGTCGCAAGACAAACCGGAGAATTTAAGAGTTAAAATTATGTTGGGTAGGCCTTATGGAAGCCAATGAAGAGATAAAAATAAAAAACAAAAAATTAAATGCAAATATTTAAATTTTAAAAACAACTTAAATAAAGAGAAAGCAATTGAGGTAGTAAAACATAGGCTATGCCTACTTGTGTTGAAAAGGCCGGTAAGAAAAAGAAAGAAGCACTTACCTGGTAGTGTCTTGGAGTCTTGTTGTAAATAGTTTTTTGTTTTTTATTTAATATTAATTATTATGATTTGTAAAAAAAATATAAAATTGAAATGTAAGTAAATCTTGTAGTGCGAATGGAGGCGTTATTTAAAAAAAAAACTAAAATAAGGAAAATTGGCTTGCATTTGGTCACGTTCGCCACTGTTGGTAAATAAACCGATAGTTTATTTTTCCAACCAATGTGTATGCTCTAATACTCTTCTTCGTGCCACTGTTGATATGATGGCACGGAAAATAATGCTTGGCGGACGAAAACTCCGTGTGTGTTCCACTATACTGCATCGTAGCATTCGTAAGTTATATCAAATAAAGAGCCAGTGCCCAAATTCAACCAAAGATAATGACAGCAATATATTGATAATTTATTGTAGCTTGACATTTGCATAGGTGTTGAAAACAAGTTACTCTTAAGTGCGTATTTTAATGTAAACAAAGTGCGAAATATTTTTTACAATGGGGATTGTATCCCCCCCCCCCCCTGGTTACGCCTATGCTTGTAACTTTACAAAGGTTATCCATTAAATTCTCGGCATATGAAGAATGGATTGTATTTATATTTTTTTCTACAAGGTAAATGTTCCTAAAGCATGTTTTAAAGGATCTGCCAGTCTGACCGATATAGAGTTTTCGAAGGGACCACAATTATTAAACTTTTATCTAAATATTCATTATGGTTGGGTTTGGTGTGGTCTAAGAATTGTTGTAGACTATTATTGGTTCTATTGTAAAATATTGTAGTCAAGTTTTTTTAATAATAAATTGTGATGTACTTGTTCTTACTATTTTAATTTTTGTTGTTAAGTAAAGTACTATGTTGTTTCTGCTTCTTTTTATTTTATTATCTAATTACCTGTCGACTATTGAGGAATTACAGCATTTACATTGTGGTATTGCAACAACCTACCCAATTCACCCCAACCTAATTTAAATTTAATTTAACTTTTTGTGAAATGTAACTTTTTATAACCAGACTAGCTCAATCTAATGGAAACTGAGTTGACAAGGAGAAATACTGTGTGTCTATTGTTCGACCTACAGTAATACTCCTTAAGATTTGTGCTATGGAATTTAAACATAGCCATAGGGTAGATATAGCCATAGGTCCCGACCAGAAAGAATGTTTGGTTTCTTTCACTGTTCTTCCATAAATGATTTTGCAATTTACAGTAGTTGTGACGTAGTAGCAGGAAATCCAGATTGATTGATGGTGAGGTGGATGAACGCGCATTTTTCCGAGACATGTTGGAACGGTGCGGGTTTGTTATGTTAGCCAAAGCTTGATACCCGATTTGAAAGCACTGGGTGTGTACCTTTCATCTAACCTTCCTCATACACAATTCCTCACATGTTTCTACTATTTGTAATACACCTAGACAGCCTAACTGAATGGTGTCCATGGTGTTAAACTTGTTTATTTTTATATGCATCGTGTAAGAAATAAATGTACAAAATGTTAGCTTTCTAGCTTTAAGGAAAGTATAACAAACAATACTTATTGTATTAGGGGTTGTTTAATCCTTAAAGGCTAAGTATTTTGAAATCCTTTCTTATTGCGCTTTTAGCGCCTATGAGCAATATGTGTACCGAATTTCACAATCCTAGGAGGTATGGTTTTTGAGATATTGTGATCAGTGAGTGAGTGGGTTTTTGATTTTACATATTATATTATAGATTCCGCAATATGCATACATTGATGGCAAGCTTATAAACATCGTTTTTCAGATTTTCTGGAAAATGGTTTCGCGGCTTATGTCATAAAAAAGTATATGGGACCACCTCAGGATCTAGCTTAATAGAATACAATTTCAACTATCCAAATAGCCGTTTCCAAGAAATCGGTGTACATAAAAAAAAAAAAAACGCGTCAAACATAGAACCTCCTCCTTTTTGTTTAAGTCGGTTAAAAAGGGCGAACAAAAACATTTATCTTTTATACAATCTAGGTGCAGTATAACTAAAGTTTCATGGAAGTGACATGTAAAAAGATGAATAGGTATATTTGACCTTTTTACACGGATATAATTTTATTCGTCCTTTGTTACAAATATATTCCCAGATAACTATTTGTCCTACTCATTTGCCAGTTTTACACTGATATACCTCTTGTAAATAACAAGTTAAAAAGGCAAAAAAACCCAGTTTTGGCGGTCACCCTTTTTACATAACTCTGACAAGATGTAGAAATTATGTTAAGGTTACTTAGAAGATAGGCTTAAGCATACTTAAATATTACATCACAACAAATACACCATTGTAACACAACACATCTACAACCCAAATTTCAAAAATATAACACGATAATTAATTTATCTAAAACCATTTTTATTTATTGAGAATTCACCAAATGATTTCAAACAAAAAAAAAACAAACATTTTGTAAAGCTACGATCAGAATTAGAAACCTAGGTCAATCGACCGATGGCAATGTTTGATATACCGGAACGTATGTTGAACAACGGAACGAGATGCGTAGGCCGTTGTTAGGAACGTTGCGATATTGTATCTTTGGTGAATGAAGAAAGTATGTCTGTAGAAATTCTAAAAATATTAGCTTGCAGCAGTCAAATACAACAATCCTTTATGCAAATTAGATTAAGTACATGATAATAATTTTAATAGTTACAATTTATTGTAGTATTAGAAATAGCAAATGAGTAAAAAATGCATCCAAGATAAATTCATAAATAAGATGCAACACAGATATAAATATAGAATTTGAATCTCAAATCCAAACTTCAGTAGTAAACAATGCTAAGCCATTTATTAAATTAAAATTATAAAATAAATAAATTAAAAATTTTAAAGAGTTTTTAGTCCCAAAATGCCAGCCTACAGTACCGTTGCTATGGAACGCAGATGACAACTGCCAGTGAGAACACGGCATCAGCAAGCAATAAAAAGACCCCGACTTCAAAGTGATGCCAAGTCAGTTGTTGTAGAGACGTTGATGTGACGAGACATATTTGTGTGTTATGGTAAAACCGCAAAGTGAAAAAGTGCACATATTATATATCAGAACCATCGCTCAAAGAGTGATAAGAATCCAGAGAACTATATTATTAAATCCTAAAGTCTACAAAAACTATTAACTTTTAGAAACACTTCAAATGAAAAAAAAAGTACTTAAGCATTATTTTAACTTATATAATTTGAACTTATACTACTATAAACTTATTTGAATTTATACTTTTGTTACAAATAATCTCTTCAGAACAATCAAATACTTCTTATAACCTAGTTTATAATAAATATTTTGATCAATTATTTTACAACCCTCAGTTTTTAAATTCATTTAATAATCGTTGCGTATGTTAGAAATTTGTAAAAGCCAATCAACTATGCCCCAAGAACAATTCAAATGTGTCCAAAGTGATAGATATATAATTAAATATTTGAATACATTAACAATAAATACTGTAACTTTCTTTAAACTGAAAACTTTGATAAACATTTTGCATTGAATAATTGTTGCGAGTTGTAAACATTACCAAGTAAAATATACTAAATTGTTAACCTATTGTACTACTGATATTTCCAATTATTTATTTTGTGCTTAATTAGTTAAGATCTTACATCAATTCTTTTTAAATTTTGAAAATTTATTAGAAAATCTTAATTTTTTTTAAATTTATAGAAGAAAATGTATAACATATATTCCAAGAGTGTTATATCTGATAAAACAATATTTCACCAAAATGTTTAAGATATACATCTAATGTAATCCAAACCCTCCAACATACCGAATTTGAATGCCTTGCCCTCGAAAGTCACAGGCAGACAATCCATAATAAACTAGAAGCTAAAAAACAGGAAACCGCCATTTATTTTAAGTAATATTCTAAAAAATAATAATCTTGTGAACATAATAGAAATAATAAACATTTTTAAACTAGGAAAAATATCAATCAAGAAAAACCAGAGACACTTCCCAATTAAATATAAAAATGCATGAACACCCTTTAAACAAAGCCGACTATAGTTCATTTTAAACTACAATAAAAATACATACATGTTTATCCTTGGATGGACATTTCTTCGTATAAAAATTATTTAAACAGTTTGTTGGTGATGTAAAAGCATTAGAATATATAATTGTACAGTTTTGAACAGCAATTTCAATAATTCATTACTTTTATTTTTATTTTGGACAATGTAATTTTGTTTCAATTCTTTTACGTTTCAAAGCAAAAACTTAAAACTAAAGTAAAAACTAAATAGTAAACAGAAACCTAGTCAGATGCCTAACAATAAATTGTAAAAGACAAATCTGGTGATTATGAGTGTGAAGAAACACCACGGAAGCAAGAGATTATGTATTAGGGACATATATAATATATTGAATAACTGTACACAAACATTCTTGTACTGGCATGTAAAGGAATTTGTCACTGATCTCCCCTTTCTTAGTACTATCCATTTCACCATCTTTTTACTTTCTCACTATACTATAATACAGAGAAAGTATAGTGATCGCAAAAAAATCAATGTTGAGATTTTTGTTGAAATATCCGTTTTGGGACGCCCTGAGTCAAAAAAAAATATTTTTACAAAATGTCTGTCTGTATGTATACAAAGCTAGAGAGAAAACTATTTGAGCGATTTCAAATAAATTTGCACCAAACATGTCAATTAGGTCTGTATGGATGCAAGAAAAAAGGTTTTGAAAATTTTTGAAAAACAACCCCTTTTTGGCCAAAAACCCCCAAAAAATCAGTTATTTTTTTTTTTAACGGCTCTTATTTGTAGCCCTCAATGTACCCTACCATATGCAAAAAAACACATCGTTCTAAAAATTCTTGTTTAGCTAATAATACTAATTACTGATTTTTGGGGTTTTTTGGCCAAAAAGGGGGTTGTTTATCAAATATTTTCAAATCCTTTTTCCGTGCATCTATTGACGACATGTTTGGTGCACATTTGTTCAGAATCGATCGAATAGTTTTCTCTCTAGCTAATAATAATAATATTTATTAGTTACTCTCCTACTTTAATGTATCCCCTCTCCTATGTAATACAATTATGAAGTCACAGTGAATCTGTTTAATAATTTTAATATGTTTGTGAGAAAGTATGTACCAGTTTCTGGTACCGTTTATTTTATATAAAAATACGAACAAATTGTTTTAAGGAGTAAAGACAAAAATTTAACTGTTAATCCAAGAAATAAACCTAGGAAGAACAAATAATAATTTAACTTGGAGCAATCATGTAGGGTAATTCCGTTGTTGAAACCTCTATACTAAAATCAAATATAAATTTGCAAATACCACAGTATGAATGTTCCACCATAAAAATAACAATAAGAGTCGCAACAATGCATTTTTTTACAGTTATAAGCCCACAAAAATTAATAAAAATATTCATTATGTTGTACAGTCGAACCTCTATAAGACGAATTTCAAGGGATAGGAGAAAAATTCGTATTATCGAGGTATTCTTAATAAAGAGGTTCGTTTTATCGAGGTTAATTACTGCCGTTATTCGTCTTATAGAGGTTTTTCCTCGCTCTGACTTTTTGACTTTTTCCCTGCCATTATCATTACACTAAACATATGCACAACTCTAAAACAAGGGAAAAACACAGCCGGAAGGGTCACACACCAAACAATGAATGAGGAAGGAAGAGGGGTGGATGGGGATTTCCTGTCGAGACAAGCTTCTGTTTGTTTTGAAAACTACGTACTATGGAGGATAAGATCATGAGAAATTCGTCTTATAGAGGTCGCGTTCGTCTTGTAGAGGTTTTGTGCTAAGAATATTCGTTTTGTAGAGGTTAATCAGTCCCAGCCCATGTCACAAAAAAATCGTCTTATGGAGGTTTTTAACCAATTACTACGTTGTATAGAGTGCTTCTAAGCATTGACCTTTACGAAAGTTTCAAAGGGATTAAAAAAAATTCGTCTTATCGAGGAAATTGTTTTATCGAGGTTCGCACTAACGAGGTTCGACTGTACCAAAACTTCAAGTAACGATAAACTTGCAACTACGACCCATATCTGCTTTAGTTAAAGTCTAAGTCAGTGCCTATATAATAACAGAGTTATGAATGCAATTAATAACAATGTAACAGTTCCACAACAAATAACAAATAATTAATAAAACTATGGATCGCGTTGCTATTTAAAGTGCAAGCACAGAGAGTGTATTATTAATTCTGAAATAACATTTCTTTCTATATACAAATTTGCTTGTATACTTACAAATTTTGAGCAGGTTATTTTCAAAATTGTTTGGTACACGTCACTTCCAGAGCATTTCTCTGAGCTCTTTACCAATGACAGATGTAGTTGGCTGTCATCATAAATGAATCCTACGACAGTATAGGAACTTTATTAAGAGTAAGTTACATTTGTGATAAAACTAACACTAATTCAGTGATAGCACAATATGGCGAACCTTTGATTAGACATTATTAATAATTGAAGCAGTTTTTTAAATTAAGTTGTATTAAACAAGCAAACATATTCAAGCTGTTTTTTTTTTAGGCCTATAATAAAATATATATCTTTATTTCACCTTGGTAAATCAGAGTTGACTGTACAAAACATACCAGACAAATGTGTTCCAGCATTATGTACTACTTCTTTCCTAGTGTCGCCTTCAGATCTTGAAACACAGGCCAAAGAATCACTTTCAGTACAAGGTGTTGATAGTTGACCAGCATCCTCAGGTCGACAGAGAGAGAAGTGAAAAGTATAGTTAGTTCCATCTTTTTTTGTGAATGGTATGTTAAACCAAACCCTTTTATTCAATCTGAAAATTAAGGAAAACTATTTTAAGTGGTAGCCTAACAAGCATACTAACTTTGAATATGACATAAATATGAACCAAGTGCCAGTGGCGGCGATAAGAACCCGCGGGCCCCCTCCGCAAGTTTGTTCATCGGGCCCCCCTCCCCCTATAATATCTTTAAAACCATTATTACTATTGACGAGTGAACGGGTTAATTTATTCATTAACCGAGGCATATGATCCGACATTTCCTTTACTGCACGAACGCCATGATAAATAGTTTTCGGCCTAAAGGATGACAGATGTAAAATAAAATATACAATATTCTTACACTCGCGCTCCAAGGACGAATCAAAAACCAACTACTGTGACATGAGATAATTATTACAGAATATGTTAAATATTAATTAAAGTAAATTCAATAAGTAAAATAATTTATATTTCAAACAAAAAAATAAATGAATTGTTAATAGTACAATTTAAACTGGTCTAAAACACTCTTATTGGTTTTAACTAATTTTCGTCATAAACACGTATAGTAATAAGATTTGTATTCGTCTTAAATGTAGCAGTAATAGTATTAACGAGATTAGATTATTATTTTAACAAATAAATTAGTATTATTGACCAAGCGAAGCGAGGTCTCCGTTTTAACTCGACCGTTCGGCATTTCGTCTGTGTCTGTGTGTCTGTATGTCTGTGTGTCTCACGATTACTGCCAAACGCCATGACCGATTTTGATGAGTTTTTGCAAGAGTGTTCCTTATTCCTAGGCCGAGCCATGTACATATACGGTTTTTTCCATTTTTACCCCTTAAATAAAATAAAAATGGTGGCCGGACCGTTTCTCTTAGTGTAAGCTTTTTTCCAACACCAGTTTGTGGCTTAACCATAAGTGGAATTTAAAAACTAATAAAATTTTGCAGGTATCAAATTAGATTTTCAACAAAATTGTATTCTTGATTTTTTCCGTATCTCTAAGCTCACAAAATGGCCGTAAACTTCAAATTTGTTAAAAATCGTCCAAGTTTTTGTATTTCAACCATGTTTTTATACGTTTATTCTAAACCAATTCAAAAGTGTTTCGTAGCTTTTTTGTAGATAAAGGTTCAAAGAATTCATATATGCCAGTAAAAAAATAATTGAGAAGTAATATTAACAAAGTTATTAGCTCAAGAAACAAGCATGTTCAGTAACGAAAGTGATAAACTTCAACTTTAGGCCTACCTACATAAATAGCAGTAAACATTTTTTGTAATTTTTTTCATAAATGTAAAAAAGTTTCGTAATTTCTAAATAGAACTGTATAAAAATATTTATCAATTTCAAATTTCTTATTTTGAAAACACCAGTTTTTATGTTCCTACTACAAGACTGCTAACAAAACTAGGCCTGTTTTGTTTAGGTAGTAGGCTAATTTGTTTAAAAGTAGGCTAATTTAGGAATATCCTTTGCCCAAAAATGACATATTATTATAAGAAAGTGTAGAGGATAAATCAAAGAATTGAACGCCGTTCCGGTACTGCTTTTTATTATTTTTTTTACGTTTTGTTTTTACGTTACACTGGACTATCGACTCCCTCAATCATACTCATTCAACATTCGGTTCAGAATTTAAAAAAAATTGGTCCGCCAATCACCAATCGAAAAAATCAAGAAATCCCCACACTACAGTGCATTGCGACTATGCGAGCACCTACAGTAAAGTCTCCCACATTGTCCCTCAGCTCGGAATCGAAATGGGACAACTTGGGAACACCAGACACCCTTTTGTCAGCCTCGCAGCACGTATTTGATGTTCGGAGAACAAGTTTAAAAATCAGCGATTCTTAAACTTTTATACTATTAACTTTTTCGGACTGAAAAAGTTTATAAATGAGATTTTTATAATCAAAATAAGACCAAACATTATAATTTGGACCACATTTAGTGATTAATACTTATCGAATAACTCATTTAATTTCACGATTAAGTTAACCTTCTATTTAAGTGAATAATATTAATTAAAATGTAACTTTCTTTGTTTCTTATTTACATAGTTAAAATGCGTTTATGTTTACCGTCATCTACCTAAGATTTAAATTTCTGATAAAGGATATTGACTAAATAAGATCTATTTTGCCAAATTTTTGCTTAAAATACAGTAGTATCTGTCTCTAAAATTTGCTATGTGCTATATATTTTTAATATTAATATAATAAAAATAACACATGTGTACTTTTCTTATAAAAGGAAGCATATTATCTGCACCCTTAAACTCACCAAAGATTCGTAAAGTAGGGGTTTTAGAAGTGAAAATTTCAAATTTTTTCCGGGCTAGTACCCCCGGACCCCCCTTCCGTCACTTCCTGCTAGTTCCAGTAGTGCAAAAATTACGAGTAAACTAATGACTATCCTGACGGCGATTTAACATCGTTTGTTTTTTTTTATTTCTAATATTGGAATATGATATGGAACTGTAAATACATTGTCAAGTTTTAGTTATTTAAGTATGTAAATATTTAATTCTATATTTTTCCTCAATAACGCGATATTGTTAGCTACCTTACGCATTATTAACCTAAATAAAACACAATGCCCCATAAAAGAAAATCTTTAGCAGGTAAAGCACAAGAAAAGAAAAAACGATAACTAGAAACCACGGAATAGCGGGATTTGCAAAATAATGTTTCACTGGCTTAGCCTTGTGCTTACTTCCTTACTGGCACACTATTTTTAACCTAAGCTCAAAACTACATTTTTTATTTCAACGAGCGAGGTTTACTGTTCACAGAACTACTAGTTAGAAAAATCCAAGTGATTGTGTTTTCACGGTTGTAGCCTAAATATGTCACTTATTATCAATTTATATAAGATTATGAACTTACCAAAAATCCATTCTGCACTGGTCACTTTCTAGTATATACTTTTACGATTACCTCGTGTCCTTTGTTTATCCAATACCAATGCTTTAAACTGAGTATTTTGTAGTTTTGTTCATTGTATGGTAATCGTTTATAATAGTTATTGCAGTTCTGGATGCACAATCATGTTTGCAGACATTTAGCTTATTATAGTAATGTTTTGACAATACTTACTTAAAAACACGGTCAAGGCTCGCGGGCCTCCCCCAGCTCACGGGCCCTGCGGGCCCGCTATCGTCTCCACTGCCAAGTGCTTTAAAAAAATAATCATGAAAATCAGTCTGGTGGAAGTTTTTATTGTACTCGACATATAAAATGCCTTGAGTTTAGATTAAAACTCATAAGTGATAGTTGAAGATTAAATGACATTTACAGCCTAATTAATTTGTTTGTATGACATTCTAATCCTTGTTATTTATTGATGCATATATATATATATATATATATATATATATATGCCTAACCTTATTCTCTTTGATAAGGATTTTTCATCAAATTTCGAGTCAACTCTTGTTTATTATTGGCTACTTTGGTTTTCCCTGAAACATATTTGTTTAACAGCTTTCAATATTTTAATATCCTAGTCACTAAGACTATTCATTTGTCATTTCATTTATTCACTTGTCGAGTCATGTATCACTGATGATCATAGGCGTCCCGCCGGGGGGGGGCATGGGGGTCATGTGCCCCCCAAATATTGAATATAAATTTAATATCAGTTTATGTTTGTAGCGAATACGCAAATAAAATTAATTTCTACTATTTTGTAAAGTTCTTCCTCTTTTTATATTTATGTCAAGAAAATTTAACTATGTTGTTTTTTTACCTTATTAAGGTTAACGTTAAAATTATTTTCCAATTTAATCGTTATTACATTTACTTATTATGAGATATCATTTGGCTAAACGAACGAACTGAATGAAGTAGTCTACGTCATGTTATGCTTTAACTCGTTGAAGTTTGGTAATTCTGTGCGACACCCCCTCCCTCCGTTCCACTCCGCAGGCTGTAAAATAGATTTAAAAAAACTAAGTGCCTTAGTTCGAAGATTTTCAAAACGATCTAAAAGAAGGCTTATGCTCAATTAATGTAAACATAAAGATTTTTTTATAAAATATCTTAGTTTGGCTTCAATGTTATTCTTAATACTGTAAACAATTAAAGATTACAACCAATTTGTATACTTACAGATTTTACTTACAACCAATGATAATTGTTTAGTATTACTTTCCCTGAAGGATATGGATTGTGTAATTTCAGAATAAAGGTTCTTTGATTTTTTTTACAAAAAAACCATACCAACGAGTTTTATTTTCTTATACAAATTATACACACACATAATTGATTTTAACCGATACTCCCGTAAATTCAATTAGTATTTTTGCATAGTAAAATAATTTTATTTCAATTGAACGATTTATTAAAATTTACTCATTTGAAATATTTTGAATCAAGAAAACTCAAGGAAGGCAAAGAAGTGTGCCTCAGACTGTCTCAATCCTAATTTTAAATGTATTGTTTGTAAGGCATAACATAACACAGATTTTCCGGGATGTACTAAACTGATCCGATCGTCAAAGGTATTTTTGTACCGTGGAGAAGGGTTGGGGTTAAACTGGTCCGAAGGGCAGTAGGCAGGTAGTTGTAGACTATCATCCCCCAACCAGTAGAGTTATCCTAATCTCAGACTCAGTTCTCTTACAGTCGCAGCGTAGTGTAGTACTCGCACAAGTGTTTAGTGCGGTGCAATGTTCAGTGAGAGTGGATTTAAATTAGTAGTTTATGAGGGGTTTAAATACCCAAATTTTATGTATCTTTGCCGAGTTTAAGGGTGCAGATAATATACTTACTTTTATAAGAAAAGTACACAAGTATAGCCTATGTGACTATTTTTGTACTTGTATAATATAGCACATAGCAAATTTTAGAGACACATACTATTTCAAGCAAAAACTTGGCAAAATGTCTCTTATTTAAACAATAGAATTTATCAGAAATTTAAATCCTCGGTAAAAGACTGTAAACCTAAACAAATTTTATGTATTATAGCAAGAAATTACTTTTCTTTTCTTGTAGCAAGAAATGAATTTTCTTATACAAGAACAATTAAATGCAAGCAAGCTTATCACAAGAACACAACACACAAATACAGACGCTAAATTGCCATGCGGCTGGTGTTCAGGTACCTCGTTTAAATATTTTAGTCTTTCGGGGCGTCTTTCGACCTTGTATTTGTGACGGCGTATGTCAGTGTACACCATTGTTTGTTTGTATTCCATGTTGTGCTCTCATTTGGGATATTTATTTTTTAATTAATTAATCGTGAAATGAAATGAGTTATTCTATAAGTATTAATCACTAAATGTGATCCAAATTATATCATCTTTTGTCTTATATTGATTACAATAATCTCATCAATATATGTTATAAACTTTTTCATGCCGAAAAAGTTAATAATACAAAAGTTTTTAAAAGCATCGCTGGTTTTTAAACTTTTCGGCCGCCTCGACTCTGAATCATCGGTCTCTTAGGCAGGTTTCAAAGCCAGGCCGGGCGAAAATCGCTTGATCACTGACTACGCAGTATTTCAATGGGAGCTTTCAAATAAGACCTAACGATTTTGAGCAGTCCTGCCTCCCGCTACTTCAAGCGGTTTCTGCCAGCGTTTTTCAGTCTAGCTGGGTCCATGCCAATGTCACTATGTCAGCTCTGAATTTATTTTGATATTCATTTTTTGGTGTCTAGTCACAAATAAATATATAATATATTAATTACCTTGTAGG
This sequence comes from Philaenus spumarius, assembly GCA_018207615.1. Lineage (NCBI taxonomy): Eukaryota > Metazoa > Arthropoda > Insecta > Hemiptera > Aphrophoridae > Philaenus > Philaenus spumarius. The sequence goes on along the minus strand of JAGFPH010000442.1, from coordinate 205,617 downwards.
TCCGTCTTGTGACTTCAAGTGAGTTGTTTCTTGACTAGTTTCGGGGTCTTGACCCCATCATCAGATAATATTTATTTCACTCGTAGGAGCTCGCCAAACATACAAAAAAAACACACTTACACAACACATACACTAACACAAATAAACATCAACGTGTCTGACACCGTAGTGCACTCAGTCATGTCTGTCGGGGTACTGCCAGCAAGAGCTAACAGTCCAGCTGATAACGACCTCTGTTGGGCGCTTTTAAATGATTTAAAGCCATATCATATGTAGTATTCTGCTCAGTTATCATATCTTGAATCAGTCCTAGCAATACTGTAAAACTGGTTACACTCATACGACAGTAGTTATAACACTTCGCAGGATCACGTTTCAGTTCATTGATAGAGGCCTTGAGTCTAAATATTTCAACGAACTGCCATAAAGCCATGGCAACATTGATCTTTTCTTCCACAATCTCGGCACTCGTTTCTACTCTGAGTCGCAAATTAAAAATGATTCAATAGCCGCTCCATGATCCTTGCGTCTTGCGTCAGCCTTGCAACGCACACTGCAAGGAGCAAAGCATAATATTACTCGGAGCAAAATGTTTCATTGCTCCTTCTATTTTGCGCCTGCTCCTTCCTGTGTGGCCAGCCTTATCCATACCTTTTTTTTTGGGCCCATTTACTAGAAGAGATAAACCATGCACAAAAGTACTTGCAGTTAGAAGGAATAACCCTTGACAAGTCGTTGAAGAAAATGCAAATGTTGTAGCTCTTTTTTTATCAAAGTAGTGGGGAGCTCCCTGATAATGCTTTGCTTTTTGCTAAGCAGACCTGTGAAGACCTTAAAATTCCTGTGCATAGAGCTGGGCGACAAAAATTATTAAAAGTCATGCCAGGAGAAAAGGTCAAGAATGTATGCCTAACACTTACAGAAGAGTTAAAAAGAAGCATGATGAGTGCATTGACAGGTTCACTCAGGAACTTGAAATGAGATTGAAGTAAATGGAAACAATTTATAGCATGTTTGCAATCATTGAACCCCATAATTTGATTTTAGCAACAGATGATACACTTATAGCATTAGCCAAAGATCTCGCTGAAAAATTGGATGAGCTTGAAGAAGAAGCCATGCTACCAGAGATAAAATGACTGAGAAGACCAGTCTCTCAGTCATTTTTTGCGGCCAACAAAAATGAAGACACGTCACAAAAGTGGACTTCGCTACAGATGCTCCAGTTTGTCGTGGATTTAGACTTCCAAGAATCGGTACCTAATATTTTTCTGGTTTTAAAGTTTTTTTTAACAGCATGCGAAAGAAGTTTTTCTAAGATAAAATTAATTCAAAACTATTTCAGATCGACAATGAGCCAATCAAGATTAAATAGTTTATAGCAGTTTTATCGATTGAAAATCAGTCACTACGACAATGACTTCAATGATATTATTAATAAGCTTGTTGAGGCTAAAGTTCGCAAGGCAAGAATTTAAAAAACTATTGTTTTTATTTTGTAATGTGTTTTCTAATTTAAAATTTATAACAATAAATAATTTAAAGAATAGTTTTAAAAATATAATTATATATAACTATTACTTTACCATAAATTCACTTTTTACAGAGTTTTACATAAAAAAAGTATCTATTTCCATTTTTAGCTAGACCTGAAGGATTATTCTATATATACCCCTAAAACGGGGGCGTAAGTGAACCACCCCGGGCGCACAAAGACTTTGGAACGCCAATGGGCCCTCCCAATTTTATTTTCTTAGCACAGATTCATGGGTTTTAAAGGGCTTTAATTTGATGTAGCCTATCACAAGCTTACTTATTGTGTCCATTAAAAATTTTCGAGATGGGGGATTAAGTTTTGGGATGTTGTAAATAGGTTTTCTAAGGTTCCCCTGAACAGTGAATAACTGTCGCAAGATCAAGTTTTGGATATCTCTTTCTGCCTTTTAAATAATAGGCCTATAAAGTTATAAAATAATTTACAAAATAGGTAGGCCTAGCCTAACATTTTTGAGAGTGGTAAACTTTCGACTTTTTTTTTCTTACTACAGAAATTCATGGTTTTTAAAAAGCAGCAAGTAAGATGTACAAATTTTTGAGATCGGGTGATAGGAAGGGGATGAGGGTTTTGTAAATAGGTTTTCCAAAGTTCCCCCTGACGGTAAATAACTGTCTCAAGATAAAATTTTATTTCTCTTACTGTTTTTTAAATAACAAAGGTGGAAAGTTTTAAAAAAATCATCCTGTATAAACTTAAAAACTTAAATGTATTCGGATTTTAAAGTCTTAGCCTGCATGTCAGAATTAGGTAGTTAATAAGTGTGCGTAAATTTACTATACGACCCTCGGCTGATATTTTTGCAGACAATGACCTTGTTTTACATTCTACTGTTAAATGTTGAATACACATAAACATACTGTGACTAAAACCTATAAGTTGGAACTTCAGGCTATTTTTTTAATATTCTTGCATTTTTGTTGGCGTAGGATCGTATAGTAAATTTGCGCCAATAGGCCCTAAGTGTTTCATTTATATAAACTATTATTCAAAACTGTTGTGCAAAATATATTGATGAAATAATTGTTGTGACAGTAAGATATTTTAATGAACTATTTAACTATATCTCTCAATTTTCCCCATCTATTAAATCATTTGGAAATTCTTTTTTTTTTTATTATTTCTGAACAGGCTACCTCAATTTTGAACATTTAAATGAAAATTCACTTTACTAAAGTAAAAAAGGCCTCATTTTTTTGTACAAACATATTGTTTTACTATAAGATAAATAGAGAAGAAGTAAATGCACTGAATGTCCCAATATAAGTAATTTATCATGTAGGCCTATATTTTATCTTGATTTTTACAAAATTGATTTTAACCTGTCAAAATAAAGGGGAAAATATAAATGGTTCAAATAGGTGTAACAGAAACTTAAGTAAATGTTTCAACTTGAATAATTGTTCTTGTACAGGAAAAATATGTAGGCCTACCTATACAGGTAATTGTTGAATAAGCCATATATTATATAAATGTTAGGTTATTGAGAGGAATGCTGGGGAAAACCCATAACCCATCTACAAAATTTAAAATGATTGGGGCACTTTCCAAGAAGTACAGTAATTGCATTGCAGATTGAGGTATTGGGAGGGAATTTCAAAATCAGCACGCTTACTACTGTTCCAAAACCAATAATATAAATTAAACTTAAACTAACATAACATTAAAAAAAGCTCACCTGGAAACATCAAATTCGATCTCTTTGTTGGGACCAAGTTTTGCTGTACTGAAAATATCTAAATGACAATAATTTGTTTTGTTTAAAAGCTGTTCTGAAGAACCAGAAATTTCAATAAACTGTAGTATGCAATAGTAAACACAACAAATCCGGACGAAAATGTCACGGATATAACAGTCCATATTTATTTGATTGAAGTAAAATTTTCGTCAAATAAATCTTTTAAGATCAGATCAAAATATAATAAACATGAACATTTACTACATGACGTTCTCAAAGTAGTGTACATATATTAGCCGGCTTAACCTATAACTTTAGCAAGACAGATATTATACATTTTGTGAATAACTGCGCATAAATTTTGAAGTCTAAATGCGTTAATGCGATGTCAAGTTAAAAGTACATCGGATATCGAGATAATGTTAGCACAATTCCACTTTAGACAATTCTTAACCGACAATTAAAATTGTAAAATCCTAGAAAACTCAACTTCACGTAAACTACTGTACCTACATCATTCTGATCTGACACCCCACTCCAGAGATAATAATACCTGCCCCACTCTACTTCACTACAAACGTCACGTGACACTTATGTCAGTGTAAGTTCTTGGTTAATTCAATACATTCAATACACAATCCCACTTATCACAGGTGCTGCACTCAACTGAAGAACGGAACAAATTGAAATGAACTTTGACGGCGTCACACAGTATGACAGTATTGCCAAGTTGAATATACAAAAACTCTTCTTAGCAAAACATTTTTCATAATAATTCTGCTATGAGTCATAACACAATGAAATAAACGGTACCAGGAACTGGCACATACTTTCTCACAAACATATTTAAATTATTAAACCGATTCACTGTGACTTCATAAATTATTGTAGGTGGGGTAGGAGAGGTGATATTAAAGTAGGAGATTAACTAATTATTATTATTATTATCTAGAGAGATAACTATTCGATCGATTTCGAACAAATTTTTACCAAACACGTCACAATTAGGCCTGTTTAGATGTGCGAAAAAAAGTTTAGAAAAAATTTAAAAAACAACCCCCTTTTGGGTCAAAAAACCCCAAAAATCAGTTGTTAGAAAAATGTGGTTTTTTGCATATGATAGGGTATATTAAGCGCTACAAATCAGCCAAATTTTATCAAAATCGTTAGAGCCTTTTTTACTTTCTCACTATACTATAGTATGGAGAAAGTGTAGTGCTCGCAAAAAAATCGTTGTTGAGATTATTGTGGAAATATCCGCTTAGGGGCCCCCTGAGCCCAAAAAGGTGGTTTTTACAAAATGTCTGTCTGATGTATGTAGGCCTATACAAAGCTAGAGCGACAACTATTTGATCGATTTCAAACAAAATTGCACCAGACATGTTAAGTAGGCCTGTACAGATGCACGAAAAACGGTTTTGAAAATGTTGGAGAAAAAACCCTTTTTGGCCAAAAAACCCCCAAAAAATAGCTATTATTTTTTTATAAAAAAACGGCTCTAACGATTTTGATCAAATTTGGCTTATTTGTAGCCCTTAATGTACCCTATCATAAGCAGAAAACCGGATCTTTCTAAAAATTCTCGCTTAGTTAATAATAATAACAACTGATTTTTGGGGTTTTTTTAACCCAAAAGGGGGTTGTTTTTAAAAAATTTTCTAAACCTTTTTTCGCACATCTAAACAGGCCTAATTGTGACGTGTTAGGTGCAAATTTGTTCGAAATCGATCGAATAGTTTTCTCTCTAGATAATAATAATAATATTTATTAGTTAATCTCCTACTTTAATATCACCTCTCCTACCCCACCTACAATTAATTATGAAGTCACAATGAATCTGTCTAATAATTTAAATATGTTTGTCAGAAAGTATGTGCCAGTTCCTGGTACCGTTTAGTTTTAAAAAAAATTACTGATTTTTTGGCCAAAAAGGGGGTTGTTTTTCAAAATTTTTCAAAACTTTTTTTCATGCATCTATACAGGTTTAATTGACATGTTTGGTGCAAATTTGCTTAAAATCGATCGAATAGTTTTCACTCTAGCTTTGTTTCACTAACGGATATTTCCACAAAAATCTCAACATTGATTTTTTTGTGATCACTATACTTTCTCTGTACTATAGTATAGTGAGAAAGTAAAATATACCAATTAAAATTTATGTCTCGTAACGTCTGATGAATATCAACCAGTATCTTGATTTACGTAACTATAACGAAAGTTAGGCATACGGTTTCAATTTATTAAATTTCTTTTTCTATTTTACTTTCTCACTATACTATAGTATACAGAAAGTATAGTGATCGCAACAAAAATCGATGTTGAGATTTTTGTGGAAATATCCGTTTTGGGAACCCCAGAGTCCAAAAAAGTGGTTTTTACAAAATGTCTGTCTGTATATACATTTTCTAGGAACGGTATACACAAAGCTAGAAAACTATTCGATCGATTTCGAACAAATTTGCCCCAACATGTCAATTAGGCCTATATAGATGCACGAAAAATGGTTTTGAAATTTTTTGAAAAACAACCCCTTTTTGGCCAAAAACCCATAAAAAATCAGTTATTATTTTTTTTATAAAAAACGGCTTTAACGATTTTGATCAAATTTGGCTAATTTGTAGCCCTTAATATACGCTATCATATGCAAAATACAGCATGTAACTAAAAATTCTTGCTTAGCTAATAATAATAAATTAATAACTGATTTTTTTGACAAAAAAAGAGGGTTGTTTTTCAAAAATTTTCAAAACCTTTTTTTCGATCATCTATACAGGCCTAATTGACGTATTTGGTGCAAATTTGTTCGAAATCGATGGAATAATTTTCTCTCTATCTAATAATAATAATATTTATTAGTTATCTCCTACTTTAATACAACCTCTCCTACCCCACCTACAATTATGAAGTCACAATGAATCTGTTTAATAATTTAAATATGTTTGTGAAAAAGTATGTGCCAGTACCTGGTACCGTTTATTCTATTATAAAATAATCAGTGTAGTAAGGCCAACCCTTTGTTTTATTTAAAATACTATTTTATAAGATGTCAAAAATTTGGTCCGTCATCTGTAACTTTTTTAAATAGAAAAGTGGTTTTGTGATACATCATTTCAACATAGAATTTTAAGACAAAAGCAATGGTGAAAACCGCACATCCATATCTCAAACCATTCTGAAGATATTTCAATTTATTTACATTGAATCATATCATTGAACATTGAATTTTCATAGGAAGGGATTTATGTACTTTAGTTTACTTTCTTACTATACTATAGTATAGAGAAAGTTTAGTGATCGCAAAAAAAATCGATGTTGAGATTTTTGTGGTAATGTCCGTTTTGGGACCCCCTGAGTCCAAAAAAGTGTTTTTTCAAAATGTCTGTCTGTATGTATACAAAGCTAGAGCGAAAACTATCCGATCGATTTCAAACAAATTTGCACCAGACATGTCAAGTAGGCGTGTATAGATGCACGAAAAACGGATTTGAAAAATTTTGAACAACAACCCCCTTTTTGGCAAAAAAACCCCAAAAAATCTGTTATTATTTTTTTATAAAAAATGGCTCTAACAATTTTGATAAAATTTGGCTTATTTGTAGCGTTTAATGTACCCTACCATATGCAAAAAACCGCATCTTTCTAAAAATTCTCATTTAGCTAATAATAATAAAAACTGATTTTGGGGGGGGTGGATATAAAGGGGGTTGTTTTTCAAAAATTTTTTCGATCATCTATACAGGGCTAATTGACGAGTTTGGTGCAAATTTGTTCGAAATCGATCGAATATTTTCACCTTAGGTAATAATAATAATATTTATTATTTACACTTCTACTTTAATTTACTATCCCATCTACTCCTATTTTAATACAATTATGAAGTCACGGTTGGGGTTACATAGGGGGGTTTTCGTGCGAAGCACGCAATGCACTGTGTATTGATAATATCCCCAATATGCGGGTTGGCGTGCGAAGCACGCAATGCATTGTGTATTGAAAGTACTCCCAATACGGGGGTCGGCGTGCAATGCACTGTGCGTCGGCCACTTCTCACACCCCCGAAATTCCTCCTACCACCCCCTGTTCCCGGCCCCGGTCAAAAATTTCCACCCACATCCACCCCCTACCACCCCCTTGTTCCCGCCCCAGGCCAGAAAATTCCCCTCGCCACCCCCGGATCCTCCTTTACCACCCTCATATTACCCCCTTTTTCCAGCCCCAGGCCCAAAAATTCCTCCCACCACCCCCAAAATTCCACCCACCACCCCTTTATTCCCGGATCACTCCCCAAAAATTCCATGCCAACCTCCCCAAAAACTTTGACTAAAAATAAATCCCATCCCCATCTTTTTTTAAACCTTACCCAAGGTTACCCTCTCCCCTATAAACCTAAGGCTAAAATCAACTATCTCTTTTAACACAGGTGGATCCATGACTAGTAATAAATCCCACCCTCATATAAACCTAAGGATGAACACACAACTTTCTTTATATTATGATTAATAATTTTAATATTTAAATATATATTACTAGGGGAGACCCCTGCGTGCTCCGCACGCCAACCCCCAATGGAACCTTCTAAAAATATATGTTATGTTTTATTTATAATAAAGGTGTAGGATTAATAATAACCTCAAAACTAAGATTGTAAATAATGTTAAATGTTTAAATTAAATTATTTCTTATATTTTATAACAGCAGTTATAAAAATGGTTAAAAGAACCAGCAAGGCTCAGGTCTACACTTTAAAACAATAACCTAAAAGCTAAAAATACAAAAATAATTGCTTCCAATTTTGAAATCAGCTGTTAATGGAAATATTTCAGCTAACAGCTATATTATCTGTTATTTTATTCAATTTGTTGCTATGGTAATAAATGTAAACACATGTGTTGGTTTATCTAGGCCTAACCAAATAATATCTTCTGACTAAATTTACAAATATTGAAATAAAAAAAGGTTTTTATCCAAATGAATTATAGCCTATGTTACTCAGGGATAGTGTAGCTTTTTATTAGTAAAACTATTTTTTCAATCGGTTCAGTAGTTTCAGAGATTACCCCCTACATACAAACAAACAAACACACAAACAAACAAACAAACAAACTTTACCTCTTTATAATATTAGTATAGATGTGAATTCAACATTGTAAGTGAACTGTTGTCAATTTAAAAACACTTTTTAAAGTTGAACATGGAAACTAATATTCTTTGGTTAAGGAAACATTCTTCGAAATATTTTAAAACAGTTTATTCAAAAGTAATATTAAATAAATAGTATAAACAATCTTGACGGGAAAGAATAGTCAGTCCCGATTTAAAAGTAACAATATGAACTAGAAATATTTACTAAACTAATGGGAAACTAACCCCATCCGTCAAACAACGTTTTCTTTATTGCGTTTCGTAAACTATACTCCCTTCTCTATAAACTTAAAGTTGAAATAAAACTATCTTTTATTTTTTGTTACCGCAGGGTGACCCCTTCCCAGACATCCCACAAAAATTCCTCAAATAACCCCATTCCTCTCACCAACCCCAGATTTTGAACACTTACAAAAAAAACTGTTGTCTCAAATGTATTTGTATTTTTGATAACTTAAGGGTGAGCACAACCTTCTTTATATTAAGATTACCGATTTAAATATTATTATATGGATTCAAAACCATAATTGAACTGTTATCAATTTAAAAACATGTTTTTAAGTTAAACAAGGAAATTATTTATCTTTGGTTAAGGTAAATTTTTTTGAAATATTTTAAAACAGTTTTTTCAAAAGTAATATGTAAATAACAACCACAAATCTTGATGGGTAAGAATAGTTGTAGACGACTCACTCACGACTGCCCTGCACCCCCCCTCTTGGCTACTACCCGCAGTGTGTACATTACACTTACAATATTGCAAACGATAACCCTCTGCTTAGTGCTTGTCTGCTCTAGCCTCGCACAGGAAAGAATTTCATCTATGAAATATAAAAAGTAGGCTACGTACACACTTCTGCCGCTTGTGCGCATTGAATTCGTCATATTTGTGTGGAGTGTGCACTCCACACCAGGGCGGATACAGGATTTCATTTTGGGAGGGGTCATAAGAAGTCGAAAACAACATTACCGAGAATTCAACAACAACGGGTCTGGGGAATTAAAAAATATATAAACTCTATGAAATAGTTTTTAATGCATTTCTAGGCCATAAATATTGTCTTAAAAGAGCAAGAGTTTCTTACAGATTAAAGAATAAAATAAGCACTAATCATTAATGAGTCAACAGGAGCGGTACTAAAATCAATAACTCCACGACACGATCATTAAATTTGAAACAATGAACACAAGCTCTTACTTATTCAAGGCATATAGTTCCATACGGCGCGGCGGCACGCTCCGTAAAGCAATTAGCCCAACCAATAGAGAGATTGTTTCTTGTTATTGAATTTCAGCAAGTGACATCCACAGTGGCTTTAAGGGTAGCACCATAGATCATGAATAATAAAATATATCATGCATGCATACGGCACCTGTGTGACGAAAATAAGGTTGTCGGGAAAATATTGCATGACCGCGCCACGGGGTAGCGCTAGGGAGAAATCGTTCATGGTATAGGTGCTACCAATGGTGCTACGCACCGGCTTTCGTCGTTTCCCCCATAGATCGCTCCACTATCGTCGAATTTCTAGTGGATTGAAGTATTGCATTGGATCGGAGTTCTATTAGGTTATCCAAATACAATGGTAGCACTTAGGAATATAAAATACATTAACTATCAGGCAAGGTATTTTTGCGCATGTTTTATAAACAAAAATAACAATAAATTTGGACCTTTTGGGTTTTGTGTTGATGTTATACAAATTTATTCATGGATCACGATACTTCCAACGGGACGTTTGTACAGAATTAAAAACATTCAAAATGTTTTTTGAAGACCCCGATCGGACCATTTCTCACCGAGAAAAGTCGGGAAAATGCTTAAAAATTACCATTTTCAAAAGTTGTCTTTGTTAATTTACAATATTAAAGGCAGATCTTTCGGAAAAGGATTGTTTAGTATGTGTTATTTCAAACAGGTGGAAGATGAAATTTGTCGCGTTTTTGCACAATTGCAGTATAAACAATTTAGTAGGCCAATATCTTGCACAATGTGGAGAAGAGAACTTCGCATCAGGCTGCTGTTTCCCCCACTACCACTATTGCAAATTTACCGTCGGCGTCGGTCGCAATTTACGCGTTTCGCGCTGTGTTCTGAAGCATTTTTATCATACTTTATCAACCTTATTGAATTATCGCAGATTTACGAATTGTAGGTTTTAATGACTAGGCCTACTTTCAGAATCCGTTTGGTAAATTTAAATCGGGCCACTCAGGTTAATTGTTAGTATTATGCAAAATAATGATTTAAATTGTTTAAAGTGCAATTAATTGAGCAAAAACTATTAATGCGACAAATTTCATCTTCTTCCTGTTTGAAGTACACATAATAAATAATCATTTTCTGAAAGATCTGCCCTTAATATTGTAAATTAATGAAGATAATATATGAACTTTTGAACAATGGTAATTTTTGAGAATTTTTCCTACTTTTCTCAGTGAAAAATTGTCCAATTTGAGTTTATAAAAACAATGTGTAGGTTTTTTTGGAAGTTTCGTGATCCATTCATGATTTTTTATAATATTAATACAAAACCCAAAAAGTCCTAATTTATTGTAATTTGTGTTTGTACAATATATATGAGCAAAAGCTCCTTGCTCGATAGTTTTTGTATTTTAAATACCTATGTGCTACCCTTAAAGTCACTGTGGATGTCACTTGCTGTTAAATTCAATAACAAAATTAGCCTTCTTTTTGCTCTATTGGCGGGGTTAAATGTGCTAAGACAATCGGCACAATGGTAGACCTATATACAGGGCCGGTTCTTGGAATTTTCAGAGAACATCCTAATCGGCGCCACCTAGAATTCCCCCCCCCCCACCTCACCCCCATTAACATAACTAACCCCTATTTGTGAAATTTTTCGGGAAGAACTCTTTTATAAGTTTAGGTTAGAAGAGTACTTGCAATAAAAGACTTTTTTCAACTACTGTTTATTATTCACAGTAAATTTAACATTTTTACACTTTTACACATCATAATATACACTTTAGAAAAACCAAAAATTAACAATTTATTTCTAAATGTGAAATCAATTTTTACAGCATAACTTGGATACGATATTAGTTTTTATATATTACAATGAAAATTAGTAAAAACAAGTGTAGGTAGATGACAAGAAAGGAATTTTTAATTGTATACATTAAACATGTAGAAAACATCGAAAACCAAATTGAAGTATTAGCTTAACAAAAAGAATACAGAATGTTCAAAAGTCCCTACCAATTAAAAACTTTAGCAAAACCAAAAATTAACAATTTATTTGTAAATGTGAAATCAATTTTTACAGCATAACTTGGATACGATATTAGTTTTTATATATTACAATGAAAATTAGTAAAAACAGGTGTAGGTAGATGACAAGAAAGGAATGTTTAATTATATACATTAAACATGTAGAAAACATCAAAAACCAAAGTGAAGTATTAGCTTAACAAATAGAATACAGAATGTTCAAAAGTTCTTACCAATTAATAATTAACTTTCCTAGCTTTGATTGATTAGCAAATTCTTTAATTGCTGAGTCGGTATCAATCTGGTTCAGTACGTCATTTTCTATTGCCATTAGTGATAAGCCAACCAAGCGCTCCTGCGAGATCGTAGACCTTAAATACGTCTTGATAAGTATAGTTTGTAAATGTTGACATGCTGATCTCAACTTCACACTTTCCCAGTCTTTTAGGGAACCAACTGCATACAAAAACTCAAACCCCTTGCTGTGTTTTTCCATTAGGTCAAATCTTTCTTTCAAAGACGCTATTGCTGTATCTAAAGTAACAAAAAAAGAAGTTAACTTTGAACGTCTTCTCGTCCTGTACAGGCTCATCATCACTTTCATAGGAGAATTGTTTTTTTACTTTTCTTGATCGTACTTTCACTTCTTTTTCAAACTCAGTCATAACTCCAACTTTTTCCGCTGCGCGCTTATCTCGAGCATGAGTCATGAAGCCAACAGGCGCCGTGCTCCGCCGAGCGTCAGCTCACTACAAATGCAAATCAATGCCTTGAGTTGAAGTGCTGTACAACTATGTATACGCATTTTTCAAGCACTGTAAGTACAAACAGAATAAATATCTTTGGTGTGGTGTTTTGATACTTGAACTCTGAGCGAAAAAGCAAAATAAGTTGTTCACTTGTCAGTAAAACCAATTGAAAATAGTTCAGTTGTTTTCAATTTTGTCTTCTGCAAAAAAAAAAAAACATTGTGTCCCGTTGGCGCCACTTTTTCGTGGCGCCATATGCGGCCGCGTAGTTCGCGTATGGGTTAAACCGGCCCTGCCTATATATTTCACAGACAAGACCTATAGCTAGAGCCGATGAACACTAAGTCAGATTTCCCTTTTATCAAACGAAAATATAGAATTTACACTAAAATCCATACAAACATCAATGTACAAGTATATCGATTTGTACTAGATATATCGAAAATATGTTTGCTTGTTGGTTGAAAAACTGTCAAATCTTAAGGGTTTACAGAAAACTTCATATCTAAGAAATTATAAGAGTGACGAATGATTGGAAGGCAGTATTAGAAAGTTCAAATCTTGACGAATCCAAAGGTGTCCTTATATTATTTTCAAAACAAGTCTGTCTAACTATTATGAGCCTTAGAAAAGTGACAAGTTCTGTGTATTTTCTTTGCGTTTTCTTGCGCGGCGTCATCTTTTTAGACAACTACAATTTAAAAACGATGATTGATTACATATGTAAATATACGTTTTAGAACAAATTTGTAAACACAAAAATTAATTTTTAAAACATTTCCTTTCCAACGGTTTTTGTTTTATTGAGATTGGATGATTTTTAGTGGGTGAAATGTTCAATACAATCAGACGATACAATAGTGCTGTCTGCCACTTGCTCGGCGGGCTGAGACGACACTATTATAGTGTTATTTGGCGCTTGTAGGGAAATAAAACATACAAATCAGGAATTAATAAAATGTTGGGTGGGGGTCATGACCCCCATGACCCTCCCCCTGTATCCACCCCTGGCTCGAGATATATGTTACATTTTTAAAGTGTTATCAATTCAATTTAAACCAAATAATAATCACTTTATTTCTGTAATAATGAGATCGTTAGACATTCCCCAAATAACCTACAAGATAACCTTTTAAACTGTATGTAAGAATATTCAAATTTAGATGTTTTAAATATACCATGTTGTACTGAGCCGCCTGAGTGTAAAATATTAGATAAAATTACAAGGTACTTCAAATCACAAAATAATCACTACTTTGTTCTACATTTCAGTTTCCCCTACGCCTAAAATGACTTCTGAGAAGAGTTTGGAGGAAGGCGAAAACGGATGTAACAGCTGGTGAGACTATGTCCATTGATAGACATCTTTGTCAAACTCAGCAAAATTACATTGACCTAAACAAATACCAGCCGACTTTATCTATAAATATATATATATTATTTATATTTTGTCAAATGTAGTCAAAAATATGTATAAAAAATGTACGAAAATATGTGTAACTTTATGTGTTGTGTATATATAAATGTTTAAGTGTACATAGATAGCTGGCCTGATGATGCTGCCTGTGGCAGTGAAACATGCAGCCACATAAAAGGTAAAGAACAAATACTGACTACATTTGACAAAATATAAATAATATATATATATAATATATGTAGTTCTAAGGCTATCAACAATGATTATCTATAAATCTACTCCTAATAGCGCAATGTCTTGTTAGGCCTTCTATATTATAGGTAGGATACTTCACAGGGTTCTCAACAAAGCTTCGTTTCCAGACAATCCACCATTTAAGAGTCGGCTCTAGCTGTCGGCCATGTTGACTGACACTCCATAAGAAAAAATTTTTAAATTGTTAAATTATTTTTTTATGTTATCATGTTAAATAAAATCAAAATTTTTCCTTTATTTTTAATCGGATAGTTATGAACGATATGTCATTTTAAAGCTATGTCCAATATGCATGCAAATGGCTTTTCCAAAACTAAGAAAAACATTTTGTTTAATATTTATTAACAATTTAAAACATTGATTTTTAATATATTTTAATGTTGCCACTATTAATTATGGCCAAAAACTACCAAGCCATTCTCATGAAGAATTTCGTCCCCCAAGAGTTTGGTATTTTTTTAAAACGCTATTTGAACAATTGCGGGTTTTAAATGGATTTAGGCTGAGCAATGTCCGTGTAACCCAAGGCGTATTGGCGTGTAACCTACCGCCGCTATAGGATGATTTTAAATATTTTTTTACGTTGTAACTATTAGTTATAGCGAAAAAATACCAAGCCATTCGGATGAAGAATTTTGTCCCATAGAGTTTGGTATTTAAAAAAAAAACACTATTTCAACAATTGCGGGTTTTAAATGGATTTAGGATGAGCAATGTCCGCGTAACCTACCGCCGCTACGCTGGAGTCGTAGGTTGCTTTCTGTTTTACTAGAGCGGAGAGCCGACCCTTCACAATTATTATAACAAATACTAAACTTTATTCAATTATTCTATAAATATGACAAAATAGCGGCCGTTTAACTTGCAACGTCATAGGCCTACATCACGAAAACTACAAGCTTTAATTTATTACTTTTTTAACGACACACAACTTACGTGGATTTAATTGAGGCTGTAGCTTCAAGGACAACCGAGTTGCGACAAGAAACAGTCGCCATTTTGAAACAATTTAAGTTAATATTTGTATTTTTAATTTTAACATGAATATTTTACCGTTGGAGCAAGAGAAAATTTCGTAGACTGTCAGGTCGATGCAAAGGATCATAAAAAACGTTTGCAGCATTTAAAAAATCATAAATATTATTGTCATTGAAGGTTTAAAACCATCAATCTAACATGTCTAAAACCATGAAAAATAGCTTTTTAGCGCACCCATTCCGATGGGCAGTAGATGTCTGAAAAAATAGAGGCGAATGCTTACTATAGTATTGAAAGAATCTAGACAATTGTCTACTACAGTAGAGTCCCGCTAATCCGAACTAATTGGGACCGAACACTGTTCGGATTAGCGGGAATTTGGAATAGGTGGATTTCATAAATAATATGAACGTATTGATATGTTAGTGGGTAAATAATGTGCGGGTACATAATGGCAACCCTATACAGCGTTGATCGGCTTGTGAACAGGTTCAGTGAAAGTTGGAAAGGAAATGCATTTCCTTCGATGACTCATAGCGCCGACATAATATTACCTCTCTCCCTCCCGCGTTTCAAACATATTTATGAATCACTCGACTTGGAGGGAAGCGAGGAATAGATGCTCAAACTGAAATCATATCACACACAGACGCGGGAAATGCTCTTGACCTCGCGCTAAGCTACGTCAAACAACATGCTTCATCAACACCAAATGATGTTATGATGTTATGTTCATGCGGAGATGGCGGAACATTGCATCCTCAAGTCGATTTAGTTCTCTTTGGCAGAAAAAATCACTGACGTTACTTCTTAAAAGTGTGTGAAAATTATTAATGCTTTGTGTTTAATAGTGATTGAAAATTATTCTACAAATTGTATAAATGGAGCCGACATGTACTGTAAGTAACCAGCTTTCATTCCTATTTCGTTTCAGGCGTTTTCATCAAGATTAGGCTCTATGTATGTCTCTATTTAACTATTTTATATAACAATAAATGTACGTTTTTTCACGAATGTCTTTTTGATTTCTCCTGTTTTTTAAGTTTAAAAAATCGGTATTTTTTCTGAACTCTGTTCGGATTAGGCGGATTTTCGGATTAGCGGGACTCTACTCTATCCTGAAAAAAGGTGACTGTCTATTGCTCTGAAGAATAGAGGAAATTGTCCACTATACCGAAAATATATAGGCAATTAATTGTCTACTATACTAAAAAGTATAGGCGATTGTCTACTATACTGAAACATTTAGGCTATTGTCTCAAATTTTAATGTTGAGTAAAATTAAACATTATCAAACAATCAAATCATAAGGTATTAATGTAGGCCTACATAAATTTTAACAATAATGTACAATTATAATAGTAATAGATTACAATAAATAAACAAGTAAGAAAGCATTGAACAAATTGAACATTGAATTTTCATAGGATTTTAAATGTACTTTATTTTTAACTAGAGGGCTGCGCCCCCTCCTCGCTTCGCTCGCCAAGCCCCGTGGTGACTCACGACGAAGCAAATGCAAACAGGTTATTTTATATAAATAGGCCCTACTATTAAATTCTAATATGTCTTATTTATTTTAATTAGGATGTAAAATAGTGGTTTCTTATTTTTAATTTTTTTAATTTATTAAGGGTTTATTCTCTAGCTTTAAGGAAAGTATAACAATCAAAAATTTTATTACATTTTCACCCCTTAGCAGCACGCGAGAAAATGTCAATCTATGGTACTTTTTTCATGTAGGCCTATGTTGTAACTTAAGAAATAAATGTACAAAATTTCAGCTCTCTTGCTTTAAGGAAAGAATTACTATTACTGTAATATTAATTGTTTGAGGGGTTGTTTTAACCCTTAAATCAAAATTAATTCTAGCTTATGTTACTCAAGGATAGTGTAGCTTTTTATTGTAAAACTATTCTTTCAATCGGTTCAGTAGTCCAGAGATTACCCCCTACCTCTATATAAAACAAATGAACAAACAAAATTTTACCTCTTTATAATATTATTATTAATAACCCCAAAGCTAAGATGATACGGTAAATAATGTTATTTCGTATATTTTATAACAGCAGTTATAATAAAGGTTAAAAGAACCAGCAAGGCTCAGGTCTACACTTTAATAATAAACGGTAGTAGAAACTGGCACATACTTTCTCACAAACGTATTTAAATTATTAAATAGATTCACTGTGACTTCATAATCTTATCTTCTAAAGCGAGAGATAATTGTTTGTCTGCTAAATGGATCTGGAATCTCCGTCTAAGGATTTTTGATTTTTTGATTTTATATTAGGCTTTTGGCCACGAGAAATCGATTGGAAATGGTCACCAGTCTGGGAAAATTCGTTTTCTACGTCTTTTTATTAAATTAAAAAGTGAAATTTGTCCATTTTAAACAATACAAAGCACAGCTGATGCAAATGTTTTCAATGCCATTACAATAATCATCTGCTTTCTTTTAAACTGTATATTTTATTAGAGGTAAGCCTAATGTTGTATCTATTTATAGTTACCATGGCAACGAATACATAATAAACATACCCTTTATTTAGTTGTTTAATGTTATAGGCCTAACCTAAACGATGTTCACGGAAATTTGCAATAATAGTAGTTATTGACGTGAGCGAACTAGGCCCTAGGAATAAATCGATATTGAAATAATACTTTAATTTAGGCCTGACTTATTTCTGAGGCATAGCGTTGAGATTGTGGTTAATCCTTTAAACTGTATTTTTATTACAGGTAAGCCTAATGTTGTATATACCCTTTATTTAGTTGTTTAATGTTATAGGCCTAACCTCAAAACTCAATAATCCAATATTTATTATTGAAATCATAGCCCTGCTTATAATCGAGCTTTAGCTCGGTCTCCAGGTACTTGTATTAAAGTAGGAGAAGGATACATTTAGCAGGAGAGTAACTAATAAATATTATTATTAGCTAGAGAGAAAACTATTCGATCGATTTCGAACAAAATTGCAACAAATATGTCAATTAGGCCTGTATAGATTCATGAAAAATGTTTAAAATTTTTGAAAAACAACCCCCTTTTTGGCCAAAAAAACCCAAAAATCAGTTGTTATTATTATTAGCTAAACGAGAATTTTTAGAAAGATGCGTTTTTTTGCATATGGTAGGGTACATTAAGGGTTACAAATAAGCCAAATTTTATCAAAATCGTTAAAGCCGTTTTTTTATTAAAAAATAATAACTGATTTTTTGGGGGTTTTTTGGCCAAGAAGGGGTTGTTTTTCAAAACCCTCTTTCGTGCATCTATACAGGCTAATTGACATGTTTGGTGCAAATTTGTTCGAAATCGATCGAATAGTTTTCTCTCTAGCTTTGTATAGGCCTACATATACATCAGACAGACATTTTGTAAAAACCACTTTTTTGGACTTAGGGGGTCCCAAAACGGATATTTCCACAAAAATATCAATAACGATTTTTTTTGCGATCAGTATACTTTCTCTATACTATAGCATAGTGAGAAAGTAAAAACATCGTAAAAGTTAGAAATTTAAATATGGCTTCAAAGTTTGAAATCAGCTGTTAATGAAAATATTTAATTTAATTGGTTGCTATGGTAATAAATGTAAATACATGTGATGATTCATCAGTCTAGGCCTAACCTAAGATTTTCCGACTAAATTTAAAAATATTGAAATAAAAAAGGTTTTTAGCAAAATTAATTATATAATAGCCTATGTTACTCAGGGATAGTGTAGCTTTTTTATTAATGTAACTATTTTTTTCAACCGGTTTAGTAGTTCCAGAGATTACCCCCTACATACAAACAAACAAATGTTACCTCTATAATATTAGTATAGAGAACGAAGTGTTAATCAATTGTAAATTAATTTATTGAACCTTTTTTCATCTGCATTTCTTTTCCTTTTAAATAAACTGAATTCAGAGTTAATTTTAACTACGAATCAATCAATAACCTCGTTAATCGTTAAGTTTTAGTTTTAATAAATATTCTCATATTTTATCTTTATTTCAGTTTTTCTTTTTCTCTTGAGCTAGAATAACCGGGGCATCAAAATTTAAATTACAACAGTAGGGCCTATGCGCAGGTGAGCAGAGATCAGCCTATAAGCCTATCATCCAAAAGGGAGATTATACAAGTTATACAAAACAAATAGAAGCCAATTCGACTTTAATTTCAAACTAAACTTACTAAAACGAAAATGTGCCGTCAAATGTTTAGCGTTTGACTTGGTTGTACGAATGGGAAAATGCAGTAGGTCTACACTGTGAAAGAATTGGCAACACTGTCAAATAGCAGTTGGCGTTGTACCGTAATTAACCAGGGCGTTGAGGTTAGTTTATAACCTAAATGTGCATGATTTGAAAAGTGTATTCTTTTCCATTCATACAACCATAATAACCAAAGCCCAAAGTTTCAAAATATATTAATTAATGAGTATGTTAGTTTAACGAAAACTGGAGTTGGATTTTCTTACTGTTTACCCACTTTAATCTGTCGCAGACACAAAATTCACAATTTTCCTCAACTTATTACTACGACAGTTTATCTATACATACTAATAACTTATTATAAAGAGGTAAAATTTGTTTGTTTGTTTTTATGTAGGGGACAATCTCTAGAACTACTGAACCGATTGAAAAAAATAGTTTTACTCATAAAAAGCATCACTATCCCTAAGTAACATAGGCTTTAATTTATTTTGATAAACACATTTTTTATTTCAACATTTGTAAATTTAGTCGGAAAATCTTAGGTTAGGCCTAGACTGATGAACCAACACATGTACCCAATTTACTTTTATTACCATAGCAACCAATTGAATAAAATAATAGATAAATAGCTGTTTGCTCCTATATTTCCATTAACACAGCTGATTTCAAACTTTGAAGCAATTATTTGTATTTCTAACTTTTAGGTTAGGTTTTATTAAAGTGTAGACCTGACTGAGCCTTGCTGACCTTTATTATAACTGCTGTTATAAAATGTACGAAATAATTTGATTTGAACATTTAACATTATTTACCATCCTTAGCTTTGGGGTTTTATTATGAATCCTACACCTTTATTATAAAGAAAACATAACATGATTATGTGTATAGAAGTTTCAACGGGGCTGACGTGCGGAGCACGCAGGGGGTTTCCCTAGTCTTTTTATAATATACTTATATTGGTTCTATAGATTTTAAAATGTTTGTACTTAAATGCACTAAATAATTTAAAAAAACTATTTTTGGAAAATAGAATGCATACCGTAGCCTATAATAGAACTAGTTTGTATACAGAATGTAAACAATCTAACAGCTGTCATGTTAGTTAAACAGATTGTTAATAGGCCTACCATTAGGAATCGTATGAACTTTCCTAACAAAGTTTTTGATCTATTTCTTTTTTACGAAAACATAAATTTTAAGCTATTGTCTATTTTTCATCAATAGCGGGGAACATAAGCTTTAAAATTATGTTTGAAGCATTAATTTTGATGAAGAATTAAGGGAGATATGGCATTGCCACAAAAAAATACATTTGAGAAATAATATATAAGGATATTCTATAGCCTATGTAGACCCAGATATTTTTTATGTAAATTATATTAAGTTCTTTCTTAGACGAATTTTGATATCAAATAACTTAGCCTACTTTAACTTTCCCTTATGGGATCATCGAGTAAATTAAATAAATAGGTAATAGGTAATAAATAACTAATGAGCTTGACTTGTGAGAAAGTAACTTAGATAAAATAAAACCTGAACACAAAATCTCACAATAAATACGTTTACTAACCTCAAACGCGTTTCAACGACAATGTCGCCATCCTCAGTGATGCACGGGCTACAGTAACCAAACTATAACTGATCTATCTGACACTGTTAGATCAGTTATAGTTTGGTTACTGTAGCCCGTGCATCACTGAGGATGGCGACATTGTCGTTGAAACGCGTTTTAGGTTAGTAAACGTATTTATTGTGAGATTTTGTGTTCAGGTTTTATTTTATCTAAGGTAATAGGTAGCCATGACTTTGTTTATTGATCACGGTCGATTTCAGATATTTAGATGCCCATATATTTAATCGTATTTGCGTTGTGGAAATTCAATAAATACAATGTTTCTATTTATCCTGGAGTGACTGGTTTGACTTGTTAGGCCTACAGCATGAATTTGAAAATGAAACAGTTTAAATTGGCGTTATTCGTTCTCGAATTAAAATCTTAACTTCTTTTGAGCTGATTTAAAACAATGTATTTTTTCAACTTAGGCCAACGTTTAGGCATTTAAAATTTGAAAAAATCTGTGACAAAACTTTTGTACCAATGAAAGTAGGCCTACCTCTTGTATTAGATCGAAATGTAGGAATACTTAATTTGATCTACCTTGTAAACAAGTTCTTAAATGTTGGCTTGATCTGCGCTAAGTAAACAGCTGGCGTGCAAAAAGTATTACTTTACAAAGGAGTATAATTACTTGACGCTGAACTCATGTAGTTTAGTTTGCGCACTGCTGTGAGTGAGCAAAAATGCACTTTATTAAACAGCTGTAAGAAAATTTGCTGTAGGCTACTGTACAGTGAAACCTATTTTATATTTAACACCGCCACATTTCACTAACACCAAATAACAACAAAAATTAACCACACATAAAAGCATATGTTATTTGTTTGAACAACATTGATACAACAAAAAACTGTGAAGATACCAACAATCATTTTACAATATTTCCTTCAAACATCTGTTTTATGATTACGGTTTATGAGATGCTAGGTTAAAAATTTCGAATGAAGCAGGTCGGAATCTCGTAAAAACAGATACAAAACAATAGGCCTATTGTATTATAAATAATTATTGATCAGAAGGCGGACTCGTTTACAATGCATTCAATATTCAATGTAGATCACATAATCGAACGATTGATCAAAGACCGTGGAGTGGTTCCAATGAATGACGTTCAATTGTCTGAAATTGAAATTCGATGCTTATGTGCCATTTCTAAAGACGTATTTCTGACCCAACCAGTTCTTTTGGACATCGATGCTCCTATTTACGTCTGCGGGGACATTCACGGACAGTATAGCGATTTATTGCGAATATTTGAAAAAAGTGGATATCCACCGAAAGTGAAATACCTTTTTCTGGGCGACTATGTTGACAGGGGAAACCAATCTATCGAAACGATCTGTTTGCTATTAGCATATAAAATTAAGTACCCCGATATATTTTACTTGCTTAGAGGTAACCATGAGTGCGTCGGTATTTCACGGATGTACGGGTTCTTCGATGATTGTATAAGAAGGTACAATATCATGATATGGAAGTCGTTTACAGATTGTTTCGATTGTTTACCAGTCGCTGCTATTATAGGAACGAAAATATTCTGTTGTCACGGAGGCCTAAGTCCTGACCTGCGCAATATGAGCGAGATAAAACAAATCGCAAGACCCACTGACATTCCTGAACATGGATTACTCTGCGATCTACTTTGGGCCGATCCTGATAAGTACGTTCACGGCTGGGGCGAGAACAACGACCGAGGCGTGTCGTACACCTTCGGCGAATCTGTCGTGAAGGAGTTTCTCGATAAGTACGGGTTCGATTTATTCGTCAGAGCACATCAGTTGGTCGAAGACGGATATGAGTTTTTTGGCAAGCAGAAACTAGTTACAATATTTTCAGCCCCGAATTATTGCAATGAATTCAACAACGCAGGTGCGTTTATGTACGTGGATTCAGAATTAAAGTGTTCTTTCACCATTCTCAAACCGAAATTGGAAAGAAAAAGTAGTTCGAGTTTTACTTAAATTATTTCAGTTTGTGTATCCATGCAATATGTCTAATTTATAAAAACCTGTTTCCTTTTTGGTACTCAAAATTTTGATTGTTAAATATAAAGAAAGACACATGAACTTCCTTAAAGCACTAGAAGATGGAATATTTTTGGTGAAAAATAACTGCAGGAAACGGGTTTAGAGTAGTTTATAAGGTAGGAGATAGGCCTACAATTATTACAATTACAGTAGGCTATATATATTTCTCTGTTTTTAAAGCCTTTTAACCATTGTATATTTATAATCTAATAATATATTTAACTGGGCTTCCGTTCTTTCATTTCTTTTTATTTCATACAATTAATTATTTATTTTTACCATTTCAGAATACTTTTAGCAAGCAGAGGGCTCTAACTTCTTTGTTAACAGACTATTTCTTTGTTTACTAGTAGCCTATCTGTCCTACCAAGCCACGCATGTGTTAAACAATAAAGAACCCCTTATTGGTATTTTACATGAATTTAATTTGTAAAAAGCAAAACGTCTACAGCTACGCAATGTTAAAATACTTCTGTACCTGTACTTTCATCTAGAACTGCAGGGTATTTTCTAGTCAATGATTACATAGCATAAAACCTACATAGGCTATGGGAGACGATCGGTGAAGCCGACTCGTTAGCGAGAGTCCCCACCAAGATGGCGGCGACGAGCATGACTGACTCTATAGTCCAGTCAAATCGTTTCCGGGGGAGCATATTTCAGGGAAATGTATAGAAGTTTTTTTATCACTTGTTCTATATGTTTTTTGGTGTGCTGAATCCGAATTTCAACTTTCCTACTTCCCACGAATATGGCTTCACAACGAAAATCGCCAAAAACCTAAAACTTTAGACTTTTCATAGTTTTTTGCCAAAAAGTCATAAAACTTTGCACTTTTGAGACAGACAAAATTAAAGTATATTAAATTTCTTACATAAAGCACCCCTCAAATGTATGTTTTGGCCACTATAGAGCGCTGAAAAAGGGCCAAAATTTCCTACTTTGTGGAAAACTTAGATTTTTGTTAGTTTTTCGCTTGTAACTCAAAAACTATGCTTATAATTACAAAAAAGCTTGCATTCTGCTGAAACTACATTAAATCCCGTACAAATTGCACACCTTAATTAAATTACTTATTTTGGCCAAATCGTGTAGCCTCTAGAGTGCGTTAATATTTAATTTATATTACGCAAAACCGCTAAGTCAAGAGTCCTTCACCCAAAACTCAGAGGGACCTGAATATTATCACTATTTACTTATTAAAAACTATTTATTTAGGCTTTATAATTAATAACACATGTAATTACTTATTAATTATAAATCAATTTAATTACTACTTTTAATTATAAATGTAATTATTTATTAATTATATATCAATTTAATTACTACTTTTAATTATTATAATGTAATTATTTATTAATTATATATCAATTTAATTAGTATATAAATGTATTTACTTATTAATTATATATCAGTTTAATTACTACTTTTAATTATTGTAAATGTAATTACTTATTAATTATATATGAATTTAATTTGTACTATTTATATACTGTATATATATATATGTATATAACTGAACAGTTGTTATAGAGGTTGGTTTGTAGTTTTCAAGGGGGAATGTCCTCCTTTGAATTTGGTAGGTAGTAAAGTCCCTTATTTATAATAATATCATCTCGGTTCTCTGTCCGGCTAATAGATGGACGCAGGGGATGTCTTCACTAGTGAAAAAATGGAAGGCTACTATGGATTTCAGTAGCTCAGAACATCATCCAACATCAACAAGGACTCAAGGATTAAAATAGACAGTCACAATATAAAGAAATTTTTGGATTGGTTTGAGCAGCACCTGCTTTTCTCAGAAACTCTAAAACTCATATCCTTCAGTACAGGGCTTATTGGAGATAATAGGTTGTTTGCTGTGTACTCCTCCCAATGCATACTTTCTGAAGACTTGAAAAGAAGTACATGTAATACTTTTTACCACCCGCCAAGTGTGATCGAGTCATTCACAGCTGCCCGTATTCTTTTTTTACACGCCATGAGCAGTTAGGATACGACATCAGCTCTATATAACCGGAGCAAAGTGTGTGAAAACGGTGAATAAGAACCCAGACCTTGGACCCCCTATCAACATATTTAAAGACCCTCAGGCTGATCTAGGTTGTGAGTGGAGGAGAAAAATGTCTCCTTGCTCTCTATAGCTCTGGCAAACAAATGAGCTCCTTAAACAAATTGCGACATAGACTACGCAAGCTATACATAACACCTGCGTTCAAGGTGACATCAACATCGCCATTCTTGCCTCAACAGATGCTGCAGCATGACAGCACTCACTGAGGTTCTACCTCCAAGTTCCGGCATGGCTGGGATTCGTAAAAGATCCTACACAGTTGGGATGGATGAAGAACAGATATGGTTTTCAGCTTATCACCACCCTCGAGCCACCTGCACTTGACAAACTGCTGCAGCTCATTTCATGCAAATGCAAGACAGACTGCAAAGGACATTGTGGATGTAAAAAAGCTGGCCTATATTGCTTCCGGATTTTCCAAAACTGTGAAGGAAATAGCGGAGATGTGGGAAAATATTTAACTGTTGATAACCAGGGTTTGGACAAAGTGGAAGACACACCTCAAACCCAACACATTTTGAAAGAACAAGGTAAATCAATGTAACATTGCTGCATACATTTGAAATCTCTTCATCTCTAGTACCGCACCTATTAATTAAATTACATCCTCATGGAGCTTCCCTAACACTATCATCTATTCTTTCCTTAAATTTTTTAGATAAAGCGCCTATCCCTGGGCCTACAGCAAAAGCCGTGGTTGCAGATGAAAGAGGTATTCAATATTGAATTCACTGGATTCTTATTAATTATTAATTATTAATTCTATAGTATCATTGCTAATAATGTGTTTCCCTTTTATATTTCTGAAGAGTAACCAGAACTTCAACCGCTAAACACCGTAGACTGTAAATGTCCATCTCTTTTTTATTTACCTATCTATATTGATAATGATAATTGATAATAATAGTTTTTCAAAATTTTTACATAAGCATTTTGTGTTTATACCCAGTCCAGTAAGGCAAACAAACAAAAAGTAAATATAAACAAATATACTTTGGACAAAATATTTATGTAATTCATTAATTACATTGATTTAATTAACTAGTAGTTAAATCGATGTATAATTAATAAGTAATTACATGTATTATTAATTATAAAGCCCAAATAAATAGTTTTTAATGAATATATTGTGATAATATAGGTATCTACTGAGTTTTGGGCGAAGGACTCTGACTTAGCTGTTTCGCATAATGTGACATAAAATTTCAAATCTAACGGCTACATGATTTGGCCAAATTTGAACTCGATATCTCATCTATTTCTGGAGTTACAGTGAGTTTTTGTAAAAAAACAAATTGGCGGATTGCGACTAAACTAAGCCGAATTCGAAAAAATTTTACTGAACAGTTTTTATTTATTTCAATGAATACAATACGATCCTGTATAGCCCGCTACGGTTTTTAGGGACACCCTGTATATATAACAACATTGTTTAAATCCAAAACATAAGTCAATAGGAAGATTAGTAATCAGTCAAATATAGTTTACAAAATTTTATTAGCATATATATATTATGAAAAAATTAACATTTATTTTTAACATTGGCTCTACACAGCTGATAATACGTATAAAATTGTGCATTGCTCTACAAAATAAACTGTCACTTTAATGGTCATCATCACTTGACCTTCCTGCCTTCCCTCCAAATTCAAACTCCATACTGTTCCATACTGTTTATCTATATGAGTACTATTAGGCAAATTAAACACTAAAATAACAAGAAAAAATATTGTAAACTATGAAACACAAACGTGGGGTGTTAGCAGCACCCCAGAGCACAAAAATATTTATAAACTAGCTGGTGTGATCCGGTTTTGCACGGATAGACAAATCAAAGTTAAATGTATATTAACAAAAAATATATTATATCAATAAATATATTACACTATGTATTTCTTATGGGGATTTTTAGTAACTTTGACCCTCCAACCTTCCTAAGATTTCGAATTTAAAAAAATCCTTTTTTAGAGAGCACCTACGGCCCTAGAGGAAGCTACATACCAAATTTCATTCCAATCCGTTCAATAGTTTTAGAGAAATCGTGATTTAGTAACTTTGACCTCCCCAAACTCCCCCTAAAATGTCGAATTTTTTTAAAACCTTTCTTAGTGAGCACCTATGGCCCTAGAGGAGGCTACATACCAAATTTTGTTCCAATCCATTCAGTAGTTTTTGAGAAATCGTGATCAGTGAGTCAGCGGATTTGGCTCATATAGGCCTATATATATAAAGATTAATAACAGACGGCAATTGAATGACAACACGATGCTAACTAGATCCAGTGACCTTGAGTATGACTATCGTTGGTGAACTATATTTATTGGTTTGAGAGTTTTTGTCATCTACTTTTGACAACAGCTTATTATATCAACAGCCACTATTAACTAAATTAAAGGTGTATTAATTCAATACATTTATTTATTTCAATACTTTTAAGTAATAGCTACAAGACACCACCACATAAAAATCTGTATTTGGTCAAATAAATTTTATAAACAAATTATTTAGAAAGAGGATGGGTAATTATAGCTTTGTTTATTTCTTCACTTGGCATATCTTTATCGCCCCAACCCCAAACATCATTCGTATTTGGTCGGACGTAACTTCCATCACCTGTCCTTTTCGCTCGCCTTTGTACAAGGGCGATCGGTACACTTTTCAGATCGTACGCCCATCCGAACCTCGCAAAGAAGTCGATAAATCTAGTAGTGAAGTTGTACCTAAAAAACCCGAGTTCAGAAGTTCTATAATCCCAGGGGAAAGCGTGATGGTAGTTGTGCCAGCCTTCTCCTAGGGTTAAAATTGCCACCAGCACGTTCTCTCTGGGTTCAAGAGATCTGTAAATATAAATCAGTTACGGTACTTTCTTAACTAAACGATTTCTCATGATAATTTTAAAATATCATTCAGGTTGAATATTTTATTTTCTTATTCTCTTCAAATAGTACCGAACAGAAAATTTTGCAGTTTGTTATAATATTCTCTAATAGCCAAAAAATTTTGCTTCAATTCTGTTATAAATTAACTGCTTCGTGTATTTTAAAATAAGATAAAACTAAGTTCATTAATAACAATGAAATGAAGCAATTTATTAATAATTTATTTTACAGAATCTATTCAGTTTTATTGTGTTTTCAGATTTGACTAATTAATATAGGTTGACATTTAGTCATTTTTAACATTTATCCGCTTTTAAAATGGATTCTCTTAGTATCTGAAACTATATTTTCATCTTTTTAAATCACTGAATTTGTGTGTTCGCTGTCCTGTATTTTTGTCTTTTTGTAGTCGTTATTGTTTTGTGCCTTTGCAACAATAGAATAAAATGTTTTGTGGTAGTAAAATAAACCAAAATTTATCTGAAATGAATCCTATTTTAATTGGAAATTTACATTTCAGAAACAAATACTAAGAGAATTTTTATACGAGCGTATTTAAATAAAGGTTTTATCAACTTACTTGTCATATGGTTGATTGCCGTAGAAATGTGCTGCACTGTTCACCAGCCAAACCATATTTAGAAGATATGTATACCTTAGTATAGCCGCTACATGCCATGCATTAGACCAGGTCTCAGACCATAATACCACTGGTATTATCGTTGGCAGGAAGAAACAGGAGAAGGGCATTAAGTATTTGTAGTACCTGGACAAAATATACATTGCTTTAAACTAACTTCTACCTAATGGTTGTAAGTTTTAAAGTTTTAACTTTTTTTGAGTTGGCCTATGACAGCAATAATCTAACTAATTAGGAAGTTCATTCATTATACTATAATGCCTCCATAACTGTTGTAGGATAGAATATATAATTATGTTTATGTTTACATAACTTAATGTCTGTCTACAGTCCTTTTTTTGTCCTTATTGATTGTCCTTTTCATATTTTTATCTTAACAAGTTTTTGCTCTACGTTGATTCTATGTCAGTCAGTCAGTATATATATAGATACTATAGACACTATAACTTGCTCGCTAGTTAAGAAAATGTGTGTAGCATCTCTGATGTATGACCTCACAAAAGCTTTTGATTGTGTCGACCATAGAGTTCTCCTTCATAAAATTCATTTTATGGTATTTGCAATGTAGTTGTAGAAAACAAAGAGTAGTCTATAGAGACTTTTATGGATTTCACTGTTCTTCTTGGGAAATAAATTCTTGAGGTGTGCGCCAGGGATAAATATTGGGTTCTTTACTGTTTTTGGTCTACATAAGCAAAAACTCAGCACAAATAAGCAAAAATTCAGTTGTAAACAATTAAAAGGCAACATTTTAATTAGTCATTTATTTGTACCAAGTGCAGGTTCCTTAAAATTTCTGGGAGTGGTAATTGATGAAAATACAAACTGGAAATCACATATTAACTTTATTTCAAATAAACTTAATTCAACTTGTTTTACATGTCGTACTATCTCATGTATTTTTTAGACAAGATACAATTAAAACAGTGTATTTTTATATATGGTACGCTCATCTCAGATACGGTGAACTTGGTAGAGTCTGGTAACATTTTTTCTATTCAAAAGAGAATTGTAAGAATAATTTGTAATTTAAAAGGTAAGCAATCTCGCAGAAATTCGATTAAAAACCTAAATTTTTTAACTCTTTTCCTGTATATACATCCTGAATGACCTGCTCTTTTTTAGAAGTAATTATATGGGTGACAGTCAGTACAAACATGGATATTCCATGAGACGGCAAAAGCTTCAATACCCAGTACATAGACTAAAGTTGTTCAAAGAGGGTTGCACTATTCTGGTCTCAAATTGTACAACAGGTTGACAGACAATATAAAGGAAGTGCCTTGCATTGAAAATTTTAAAAACAAGCTTAAAACTTTCCTTGTGCAGAGAGCATTTCACTCGGAAGAGAAGTGCCTACCTTAGGTTTTAAACAGATTATATATTTTTTGTAGATTTATTTGTACGATGTTAATTAGTTTACTATATAGTTTTGTATGTTTGATTTATATTGTTTGCATTATATCCTGCTCATTTGCTCTATGAACGTTGAAAAAATATGTACCAACTCAAATGTTTACTTCAACAATGATATTTGTATAACAAATGAGACTAAATAAAATTAAACCAACATTGATTTAATTTACATAACATTAAGGGGAAATTAAGCTTCAATAAACTAAATATTATTAAGCCTACAAACAGGCATAAAACACTTACTTCTTTTGGAACATAACGACTTGGTCTCTTTCAAGATCTGACATATCGATTGTCTTTCCTTTTGTCTTGACATCTGGATGTTTTTTCATAAGCAGCCATCCGACATGTGAGAAAAAGAAACCACGTTTTGAATTATGTGGATCAGCATCGGTCTCGCTGAACTTATGATGCACTCTGTGGTTGCGAGCCCACTCGTATACACTGTCCTAAAACATTCCATAACTTCTGAGTGAGATTGATCTTGAATATATATTATTCATAAAATGTTATATGACATGGAGTAACAGTATGCCTAGCTTTATTAAATCTAGAAATTCTTTGAGTTTTTAAACTTTTCTTTTATAACGTTGTAATTGTTAAAATATTTATTTAATATTTATATGTTAAAACCAATTTATGAAGCCAGCTCTTTAGACTCATGTGCAGTAATTTGGGTGCATCATTATTTCCCCCTTGCCAAGGAATCAAGTAAGTGACCCTTGCTAATTTCCTGAATAATTTCCCTAATCATCCTGACAATTCGGAGCCCATGTAGCTAGATAAAGGAGTGCTTTTATGATGGAGTATTATAATATCTATACTAATACTAGACCAAAACAAAAGCATAGAATGTATATAAAGTGTTCCAGTCGGACATTACAGACCTAATGGAATGTATCCGATAAAGTCTTAGACTTGAATCTAAAAATAATTACAAATCAGTTAAGCAGTCTTGAAAGTACAACATTCAAATAAATACATCGCACAGATGGAATCAAATAAAAGTCTGGGATTGTACCAATTTTTGTTACAGATTTTCCGATAAGATGGAGTTTACCAAAACCCTCCAGTAAAGTTACAAACACATGTTTTAAAGTAATAATGAATAGTGCACAATAAGCCTACCCAGATGGGCTCACAATATGATAGGTACCGGTAATCAAATTCTGTACAGAATAACCATAGGCACCTTTACGTTGGCAAGTTTTATGTCTTTACTGGTTCGCAGGAGATACCTTAGAGCACTATTTTGTAATTTTATGATCTGAGGCCTTTCATAAACATAAACAAGAGAGATCACACACTACTATACCTACAACTAAGATTTTTTGCCAATATAAGATTACTAGTCCAGTAGACAAAGCAAAAAAAGTGGGGTCTGCTGGAAAAAATTCCGAAGTTAATGGAACTTTTACAGGTTGTTCCAGCACAGGGGGTGCTGTGGGATGACTCTGTCAAGTTTTCCAACTCAAGGACCCTGTGGTAACTTGGGCGGGGGGGAGGCTAAAAACTTCAAAATTGTCTTACTTTTGTCGGTTTTTCGCTCATAACTTTTAAACTAAGCGGTTTTCGACCAAAACATTTATTTTCAAAGTTGTAGAGCAGTAAATTTTCTACAATTTTGTATCCTTAACCTTCTTCCTAAACCTAATATTAACCGAGATATCGCAGGTGAAGTGGACTTCAGCGTCAGAAAATGCAATGTCATTCATGGCGGGTTCTTGATACATAGGGTGGTTTGGACCAAGTCAAGCGAAGCAACATTCCAGGTAGTCTGCCAAAACTACGTGGACTACATCAAAAGGCACTTTGGGAGCAATGTCATAGTCGTTTTTGATGGTTATCCTAGTGGGATAAGCTACCAAAGCACCAAGGCAGTAGAACGTTATCGGCGTCCCTTGCTGAACCACTCTACTAAGTTTGTGTTCTCCAAGACAACAGCAGTCAGCACCATCATGCAGCCTAAATTTCTCTAAAGCTACACAAACAAGATGAATTTCATAACGATGCTGAAGGGTGAACTGGAAGCCAAGGGGATCCAAGTCAAGCAGGCAATAGAAGACGCTGATGTGCTGATCGTACAGACTGGTGTCTCAGTTTCTGAGGATTACGACAGTGTCGTCATTACAGGAGAGGACATTGATCTTCTGGTGCTGCTAAATGCTTTGGGGTTTTCCAAAAAAAAAACATCTACTTCCAAAAGAGTGGGAAGGGTAACACTCCAACCATCCTTTATTAGTCACACTCTTTCAAACACAGACCACAGGACATACTCTTCCTGCATGCGATAAGTGGCTGCGATACCACGTCAGCACCCTTTGGAATTGGGAAGAAGAAGGTGATACAGGCGTATCAGAAGAACCCCGGCCTCTCCGAGATGTTGAAGATTTTCAAGGACCCCGAGGCAGCTCCAGCTCAAATTGGTACCATTCATTCAGGACTTACCAACAAGTCCAGATGTGGATGGGAAGCCAAGGGGGTGGGTGGGAGAAGTTGCCATCTGCTTGGGGATGTAAAATTACCAAACAAGGTGGGTATTATTATTCTCGTCATCCTGAAGTAGCACATTTTTCATTCTTAAAACCCGCCTCATTATTATTCAATATTGTAACAAAATCACCAGTGTTAATTGAGTGATTCATATGTTAACAGGTGTGGTTCCCATCACCACTACAATGGATGCTGCCCCAGAACAGCTGCTCCGCATCGTAAGCTGCAAGTGCACAACTGGTTCCGCCACCGCCGGCTGCAGCTGTAAAAAGGCTGGTCTGTTGTGCTCCGCAGTATGCAAGCACTGCGTAGCACAGCATGCGAAAACAGCCCTCAGCCTGACACCAACGAAGTTGATACTGACGACGAGAGTGAGGAAAATCTCTCCCTTATGCCTGCACCACACATGTGGATAGACCCCGACAACTTTGAAAACGACTACGACAACGACAATGGTGAAGCAGCCCCCAAGCGCTCCAAATTGTTGGTGGCCTCATTAAGTTTTTACACATAAATTGTACATACTTGTATTATTGTACATACTACCATTATTTTTATATTAATTATATTCTTTAATTAATTCTTGGTTATTATTCATTGATTTCAACAACCTGATCTATATTTATTGAGGTTCAAAATTATGGGTTGGCAGTAATTACAGTAGTATGGTGATAACCTGCCACGATAACATTGAAATAACTACACTTCACAAAAACAGGCACTTGGTCAGCGGACCCCCCCTGTGTTCCAGCATGTCGATATTGATGAGTGATTACCATAATTACCATAGAAATGATGGTAATTGATAGTTAGAGGGCCAAAAACGAAGGTTTTGGCCAATTATTGCCATTTTGAGAAAATCTTTCTAACTTTGATCGGCTGTATCTCGGTTAATATTAGGTTTAGGAAGAAGTTTAAGGATACAAAATTGTAGAAAATTTACTGCTCTACAACTTTGAAAATATTTTGGTCGAAAACTGCTTAATTTAGAAGTTATAAGTGAAAAACCGACAAAAGTCCGAAAATTTTAAAGTTTTTCGACCCCCCCCCCCCCAAATTAGCACATGGTCCTCGAATTGGAAAACTTGAAAAGGTCATCCCACAACATCCCCGAACAACCTGTAAAAGTTCCATTAACTTCGGAATTTTTTCGAGGTACAATGTAACATATCTACTGGACTATACAAAAAGAGGGAGGGAGTCATATACATCCTGTGGTAAGCAGAACGGTTAGTGTTCACTTTGTCTCTTTTCCAGTTAGACAGCTCTATAATACATCTTTTATCTGTGGTTAGAGGGATACAACATATTTTAAAAGTGAAATAAGCCCTTTTGCGGATTTATACAAAAATAGAACCATATGCACGAACAAGAAATAATGTTGAGCGTTTAAATGATTCTGTTGTAGACACACATTAGTAATGCATTATGTAAATAGATCATAGATCCATTATAAAAGAAAGAATTCTTTTATAAATAACTTTTAAATTTTATCCAAATTTTAACTTCGTTTTCTAACCATTTTTCCAAAAATTCCAAATAAAAAACAGGATTGATTGATTTAGGATCTTAACTAGTTAACACAAAATAAATGAAAATACAGGAAGTACAATATACAGTGGAACCTCCCATATCCGACCTTCCCACATCCGACTCCTCCCGATATCCGACCGTCCGTCTGTCTATTGTTTACTCGCGCTCTCACGGTCCGTTTCCGTTCTCGAGCATGTACAGACTTGAAAAAGTGACTCATCGATACTATGCTTTACTTTTACTTTAAAAACTGTCAGTTTAGCCGTGGTTGTTGATGTGGAATGTCAGTTTGTGCGTTTATGTCAATATTGTTTTGTACGTGATTTTTCCCATAATCTGCGGAGTGTGAAGTTTTTTAGTTTGAGGTTACGAGTTACGTGTGTGACAATGACAACTGAAAAACGTAAACGTGTTTGTGTTTCACTTCAACAAAAACTTGATGTGTTACAACGATTGGACCGTGGTGAGTCTGTTATTAAGCTAGCTTCTGAGTTGGGTGTAGGCGTGACAACTGTAAAAGACTGGAAAAAAAACCGTAAGGATCTGGAATCGTACTTAACAACAGTTGAGACCGACAATGCATTTAAAAGTAGAAAAATGTTAAAAAAAACCAAAACTAGAACTTGTCGATGAAGCGTTGTGGGTTTGGTTTTGCCAAGAAAGACGTAAGGGAACCCCATTGTCAGGCCCGATTCTCAAGAAAAAAGCATTCACATTGTTTGAAAAGTTGGGAGGGGCAGAAAAGTTTTGCGCTAGTGAAGGTTGGCTACATAAATGGAAGTTGCGTCATGGTATACGGCATGTTATAATTGCGGGGGAAAAACTCTCAGCTGATGATAATGCTGCTCAAGAATTTGTAGACAAATTTGAAAAGTTAATCGCAGAACAGAATCTTGTACCCGACCAAGTGTATAATGTAGATGAAACGGGTCTAAATTACAAAATGCTTCCAAAAACCACTCTTGCTGCTAAAAATGAACCTGTGTTAGGAACAAAGCTTGCCAAAGACAGACTCACAATTGCAACTTGTAGCAATGCCTCGGGAAGCCACAAAATGCCGTTATTCGTCATAGGAAAATCTAAGAAGCCAAGAGCATTTAAAAATATAAACAGGGCAACACTTCCGGTATTCTACCGAAATCAATCATCTGCTTGGATGGATTCTGCTTTGTTTAAAGAGTGTTTTTTGACGAATTCGTCCCCGCAGTAAAAAAACATTTAAAGTCTAAAAAACTACCTGCTCGTGCTGTTTTGCTCTTAGATAACGCCCCCACTCACTCCGCTGAATGTGAACTAAAGAAAGGTCATATCAAGGCTTTATTTGTACCGCCCCATGTCACACCGCTGATTCAACCAATGGATCAAGGCGTTATTGAGTGGTTAAAGAGGAGATACCGAAGAAAATACGTTGGATCTCTGCTGGACAAAACAGAAGAAGGATGTAACCTTTTTGAGGCAATGAAAAGTTTAAACATCAAGGACGCTATCTACACTGTTGCCACAGCTTGGGATGAAATCAAGCAAACCACCCTTCAGAAGGCCTGGAAAAAGGTTTGGCCATCACTAAAACAAGAGGAAGCTGAAGAAGAAAATTGTGAACCGACTTTGGCAGAAGCTGAGGCAGACAACAGTGAAACATTACACAATCTACAAACGTTTCAGCATGATCTGCAGATGAAGGATGTAGAAGAGTGGTTCGTCGAAGCTGACGTTTCGGAAGATACGAATGAAGACCTCAACGACGACCAAATTATTGCTGCTGTCCAAAACAAAGCCGTGGAAGAACAAATCGACTCGGATGACGACGAAACACCAAGTGACAACGTAGTGAGTCATTCTGCTGCCAAGGGCGCCTTCGATACTGCGCTGAAGTACATCGAGCAACATCCAAATGCAACCCCGATGGATGTACTGTGGGCAAAGAAGTGGAGGGAT
>JAGFPH010000442.1:150402-169387 GCA_018207615.1 Philaenus spumarius | reverse complement strand
ATATACAGTGGAACCTCCCATATCCGACCTTCCCACATCCGACTCCTCCCGATATCCGACCGTCCGTCTGTCTATTGTTTACTCGCGCTCTCACGGTCCGTTTCCGTTCTCGAGCATGTACAGACTTGAAAAAGTGACTCATCGATACTATGCTTTACTTTTACTTTAAAAACTGTCAGTTTAGCCGTGGTTGTTGATGTGGAATGTCAGTTTGTGCGTTTATGTCAATATTGTTTTGTACGTGATTTTTCCCATAATCTGCGGAGTGTGAAGTTTTTTAGTTTGAGGTTACGAGTTACGTGTGTGACAATGACAACTGAAAAACGTAAACGTGTTTGTGTTTCACTTCAACAAAAACTTGATGTGTTACAACGATTGGACCGTGGTGAGTCTGTTATTAAGCTAGCTTCTGAGTTGGGTGTAGGCGTGACAACTGTAAAAGACTGGAAAAAAAACCGTAAGGATCTGGAATCGTACTTAACAACAGTTGAGACCGACAATGCATTTAAAAGTAGAAAAATGTTAAAAAAAAACCAAAACTAGAACTTGTCGATGAAGCGTTGTGGGTTTGGTTTTGCCAAGAAAGACGTAAGGGAACCCCATTGTCAGGCCCGATTCTCAAGAAAAAAGCATTCACATTGTTTGAAAAGTTGGGAGGGGCAGAAAAGTTTTGCGCTAGTGAAGGTTGGCTACATAAATGGAAGTTGCGTCATGGTATACGGCATGTTATAATTGCGGGGGAAAAACTCTCAGCTGATGATAATGCTGCTCAAGAATTTGTAGACAAATTTGAAAAGTTAATCGCAGAACAGAATCTTGTACCCGACCAAGTGTATAATGTAGATGAAACGGGTCTAAATTACAAAATGCTTCCAAAAACCACTCTTGCTGCTAAAAATGAACCTGTGTTAGGAACAAAGCTTGCCAAAGACAGACTCACAATTGCAACTTGTAGCAATGCCTCGGGAAGCCACAAAATGCCGTTATTCGTCATAGGAAAATCTAAGAAGCCAAGAGCATTTAAAAATATAAACAGGGCAACACTTCCGGTATTCTACCGAAATCAATCATCTGCTTGGATGGATTCTGCTTTGTTTAAAGAGTGTTTTTTGACGAATTCGTCCCCGCAGTAAAAAAACATTTAAAGTCTAAAAAACTACCTGCTCGTGCTGTTTTGCTCTTAGATAACGCCCCCACTCACTCCGCTGAATGTGAACTAAAGAAAGGTCATATCAAGGCTTTATTTGTACCGCCCCATGTCACACCGCTGATTCAACCAATGGATCAAGGCGTTATTGAGTGGTTAAAGAGGAGATACCGAAGAAAATACGTTGGATCTCTGCTGGACAAAACAGAAGAAGGATGTAACCTTTTTGAGGCAATGAAAAGTTTAAACATCAAGGACGCTATCTACACTGTTGCCACAGCTTGGGATGAAATCAAGCAAACCACCCTTCAGAAGGCCTGGAAAAAGGTTTGGCCATCACTAAAACAAGAGGAAGCTGAAGAAGAAAATTGTGAACCGACTTTGGCAGAAGCTGAGGCAGACAACAGTGAAACATTACACAATCTACAAACGTTTCAGCATGATCTGCAGATGAAGGATGTAGAAGAGTGGTTCGTCGAAGCTGACGTTTCGGAAGATACGAATGAAGACCTCAACGACGACCAAATTATTGCTGCTGTCCAAAACAAAGCCGTGGAAGAACAAATCGACTCGGATGACGACGAAACACCAAGTGACAACGTAGTGAGTCATTCTGCTGCCAAGGGCGCCTTCGATACTGCGCTGAAGTACATCGAGCAACATCCAAATGCAACCCCGATGGATGTACTGTGGGCAAAGAAGTGGAGGGATACTTCCGCAAAGTCAAGGCTGACAAAATTGAAACAAAAATCCATCACTGAATTTTTCAAATAAAGGTATGCTTTGTGGACCTTTATCCCATTCATTTGGACTTTCACATTTTCGTATTTAATTTTACTAGAGTAAATGTTTGAAATATTTAACGTGTAGGCCTAAATATTAATTAATATTTTTGTAAGTGAAATACATTTATTTTTATTTTACATTTC
The DNA here is from genome assembly GCA_018207615.1 of Philaenus spumarius. Lineage (NCBI taxonomy): Eukaryota > Metazoa > Arthropoda > Insecta > Hemiptera > Aphrophoridae > Philaenus > Philaenus spumarius. Next base: position 167,311 of record JAGFPH010000442.1, on the reverse strand, counting down.
AGGAAATGTTTGAAATGTTTAATCATTACTTGTAAATGTACTGTAATTAATTTCATAACAGTAAAAGTTTGAAATGTAAAATCATTACAACTTGTAAATGATAATCAATAGTTTTACAAGTTGAATATACAATATTTACGTATTTAATTTCATGCCAGAAAATGTTTGAAATGTATACACAATATTTTTAAAGGTGTAATAAAGTTGTATTACAGTACTGTGTGGCATTTTTTGTACCTGGGAGCGGCATTTTACGCTCCTTCCAATATCCGACCTGTTGGCCGTTCCGACCACGGCCCGGTCCCATCATGGTTGGATATGGGAGGTTCTACTGTACTGTACAGTAGTAACAACAATTTATTCAATTACATTTGAAAATTTTACTAAGTACTGTTTGTCATTTTAAAAGAAATCATAATATAGTTCATATATTCACTAGTTAATTATGTCTCTGTGATGTCTTTGGATATCTCAGGGTGATGGTGGTTGGGTTGGCTTTTAAAAATTTTCTAGTATATGCAACAGTTACAAAAACTGAATTTAATGTTGAAGATAGTAAAAGAATTCATTATATATATATTAAATCGACGTTTTGATTTGTATTTGATTGATCTCAAATAAAATAGTCATTAATTTTCAGATTTAGATGAGTTTGTAACACAAATATGGTTTCAGAGTTCAAATGGTAACTGAGATGACGCTTAAGTACTTTTAGTTTAATTTGACTGTTTCTGAAAGTTGATAGTTCTTAGAATTTCAAAATTTAAAGTAATAGTCCACTAGATACTTATCATTGTTTAATTGTCCTGGTAACTGATACGTGCACTTTTACCACTTTAAAGTTTTCACAACTAACAAATACGTTTACTCGCTTGAGCATCGATACAACAACGAACTTAGCGTGGCATCACTTTGAAAAAGCCGCGTCATTTCTTGTTTGGTGCTGCCGTGTTCCCAATGTCTGATGTTATCTGCTTTCCTTAGCAACAGTCTTGTAATTCGGCATTTTGGGCCTAAAACTTCTTTTTGAATAATAATTATTTTCACATTTCACACTGTAATCTGTTTCATTAGATTGATATCTGAATATTGATCATAATTGTTTGGTTTTCTTTTATGATTTTAATGTAATAAATCACTTAGCGTTGTTTGGTACATGGAAGCTTGGGTTAGGAATTAAAACTATGTATTTATTCGCGACTTCTTGGGTGCATTTTGTATACATTTACTATTTCTAAGATTATCATAAATTCTAACTATTCAATTGGCTATTGTCATCTATTTAATTTGATGTACATAAATTACTATTATATTTAAATGTTATAAAACTACTAATTTATACTTTCTACGGCGTACACTGTTCATATGCCGGCTTTACAATATTGCAACATTCCTAGCAACGATGTAACCCCGCCCATCGCTCTACGGTTGTCTTGGTTACTGAGAATCTACCATGGCCATCGGCCTAATTTGTCCCAGTCTTCTACTTTTGATCGAAACTTTGCTAAGGTCATATACATGCAGAGAGCAACTGGTGACAACAATGCAACACAAACTGGAGTTGTTATAAAGAAAGTTTCTAGTCGCACATGATTGGTTTACAAGATTGTTCATATATAGTTGCTAGTTTAGTCGTCAGTATGTCATCATCAGAGGAAGATGCTGACCGCAAGGATACATTTTAAGGAAAAAGGTAGAAAAACGTTACAAAAGAAAGACAATTCAGTGTACTACCCCTAAAATGTTATTCATGTGAGGCACAGTTAGTACAGTAGACACCCGCTATTCCGAATTGATTAGGACCGAACACTGTTCGGTTTAGCGGGAATTCAGAATAGTCGGATTTCATGAATAATATCAACGTACTGACTTGTTAAGGGGTAAATTAAGTGCAGGGACATCTGCTAGAGCCAGTTCTATACAGCGTTGATCGGCTCTTAGGAAATCGAGGAGGAGGTGAACGCTCAAACTGAACTCATATCACACGTAGACGCGGCAAATGCTTTTGACCTTGCCTTAGTGTAGGTTTATATTATACCATTCGTTTTTTCCTTCCATTGCGATTCTGTTTTCTTCTAAAAATCAAAGGGAAGGGATAGGTTGTACGAACTGTCCGTTTTGTCATACCGCAGTCTGTCCGTTAGTATCGCATCGTCTTGAAAAAAAGATCGAGAACAAAATAATATTCGTTCAGATAAAAACAGGTGAATGCAACTGCCAGGTGGCAACAACACTACCAGTGCCTAGCTGTTCTATCTAATCCTTTCTTCTTTCTGACGGACCTGCTATCCTTTTCACCGGACGCTTGTTGCGGTAACTTCCTTTCTGCAAAACGGATGGAAAATGTGAAGGAATCGAAACCAGCTTTCATTACAATTTGGTTTCACGCGTTTTCATCAAGCTTAGGCTCTATGTATGTATGTCTCTATTTAACTTATTTGTATAACAATAAATATATGTTTTTTTTCACAAACATCTTTTTAATTTCTCCTGTTTTTGTGACATTTTTTCTGAACTCTGTTCGGAATAGGCGGATTTTCGGAATTGCGGGGTTCAGAATAGTAAGACTCTATTGTACACTTCTGTCCAAAATTTACGAAATTATCCTGACAAATATTTAATTACTACCACATGAGCATTAGCAGTTATGACAACCCTTTAAATTAAATAATGTATGTAAGAACATCGAGAAGAAAACAACTAACTGGCAAGAACCAATTTCATCTGGAGAAAGATTAACTATAACACTCAGGTAAGATTCATTATTCATTTATTTTCTTCTGTATCAGTGCAAAAATTACATTAGAATTATAAATTGTAATTACGTAATACAATACAAAATACTGGTAATTGAAAAACAAATAAATGAAATTTAAGTTTTCAAGTGCCATATTTTATAAATTTTGAAAAAGTTGTAAAATTTTAAAAACATCATCTATTTGAGGATGTTGGGTAGACAAAGAATCATGACCCAAACTTTGTACGGAGTAGGCATACTCGATGATCTTGATGATGTTTCAGTATAGGAATTTCTTATTGTAGATCCTTCAACTAGAATATCGTCAATGAGTTCATAAATGTTTCTCTTGAATTGTCGCTTTTGAAATTTATTTATTTCCTTCATATCCCCTTCAGACCGAGCAAAAACTGTTCATTTGCAGTAGTTGAATGCACTATTGGAGCATTAGCTTTTACCCTAAAATACTGCGTCATTGCGTCATCCAAATGATTTTTGGTTTTACGTTTCTTTTTTATTTACTTCATGTCTAAATTCCACTACAAAAGTTGCAGAAGTATCATGCAACTTTCAGTGGTAGCATGTTCACCATCTGCTTCTGCTTTTGCATCTTGCTTACTGCATTCTGGTATTGAAACTTGGTTTTGGTCATCATCATCCCCCATGTTTTTGGGGAGGGAAAGTTACTAACAACTGATTTTTTCTTACCTTCTAGGATCGGAACTAAATATTGTAGTACATCATTTAAGTAGTAGTACTTTTTTTTTTGCTGCACCAGATCCAGATGGAGGCTTGGCAAACAGATGCCTCCGGAATACAGTCTGTATATTCTTCCATTTATCTTTGGCTTTTTCACTGTAACAAAGAACGTACAAATTACTATTGCTACAAAGCTAATTAGTTACACAGCGAATAACTAGGAGCGACTTTGTATATAGATTTATTATTTTCAGGTTCTTGGCAGAAGGCTGTAGTTATCACCTGTTAGCTTATGATTTCTCTAAAGGAGGGTAAACAGTAGCTGAAATTATTTCACAAACTTGCAAGGTAATTTGGTCTGTATTGCAGCCTCAATTTATGCTTTTTCCGGATAGAAATCAATAGCAACAAGATACGAAGGATTGTGGAACCTAACCAACAGTGTAGGATCGATTGATGGTAAGCACATCCGATTAAGATTGTTTGACAACTTAGCATCTATAATTATAAACAGTTCTTTTCGGTAGTCCTTTTAGTTTGCGCTGATGCAGATGGGCTTTTCATAAGTATTGAGGTTGGTACACCTGGAAGAAACAGTGATAGTGGTGTGTTTCGTACTTCTAGAGTAGGTAAATTTTTGAAAAATAACACCTTTAACTTTCTTCCTACAAGGTTACTTCCAAACAATACAAATATGGGGCCAATACCATTCTGTTTCTGTGCTTATGAAGCATTCCCTTTAATGAAAAGTTTTATGAGGCCATACCCTAAACAAGGTTTAAATAATATGAAGCAAATTTTCATCTTTCGATTGTCTAGCAGTCGTAAGACCATTGAATGTGCTTTCGGTATGTTGCCAAAGAAGTTTCAAATTTTTGCAAAGCCCATACAGTGCATTCCGGACCATGTAAACACAATTGTAAAATCGGGTTGTGTTGTCACGATGAACTAAGATACATTGACGATGATCGTACTGCAAGGAAACGGAGCTACATTTTAAGAAACAATATGGCCCGTTACTTTACTATTGAAGCTCCCTACCTAATCAATGGGACTATATTATTTAAAATGGTGTGTAAAATATTTGTTTTTTTAAGGTATTATCTTATCTGTATCTAAAAATATATTATAGTATTAGTATTGTTATGTAAGTAGTATTTATTAATATTTCTACTCACCTGTCATCTGAAATTGAGCCGCTACCTCACTCCAACCTTTATCTTATTTGAGTACGCTTTGGAAGTATGATCATTGTTCTATAAACAATGCGAATTCAGTATTTCGTATTTCTGACATACTATACTAGTATATAACAAAACTCAGAGCAAAGAAACAGAAATCTAAATACGGTGTTCACTCCTCATTAAACGCACACCACGAAATACTGCTGGCAAATGAGCGACGAATTTACAGCATGTCATGACTAGAGCAACTCTAGTTTCTGTGTCACAAGTAGCGTTGCTATTACTTCACTACGAACATACGCATTCAACTCTGTATGCTGTGAAAGAGCAATTTTAGTTTGTGTTGCCTTCACCAGTTGCTCTCTGTATGTGCAAGGCCTAAATTTTTGTTTTTAATGATTTGAAACATAACTGATGCATTATTAATAAAGAATTGACGATTTTAGATGATATTATTGTATTTTTACTTATTAAGTTTAAATTGTATTTAATAAGAGTGTATTTACTTGGTATTGCGATACAATATTTTGATATGCTTATAATCCTAGCTACTAAGTTATTAACATTTGCCTACATTTGAAGACCTCCCTATAACAAAGTTGTATATCATAATATTTTCCTGAATTCCAAGTTATTTGATCTCATCTCATAGCTTATCGAGCCAACCACCGTTTGCTTTACTTCCACCCTCCTACCCTCAAACCACAGATATGAAAAGTTACCTGGTCTAGCCGAGATGCAAACCCGGTATCTTCTGATCAGGAAGATCCCATGCTACCCACTCGGCTATGGCTTGCCTTAAGGAAACATGAATACAAAAAACACTTTAGTTACTTGCTACCGTAATGTCTATTTCGTCCCTTCTCCTCTCGCTGTTATATTATATACTGTAATGCAAGCTAAGAGTTTTTTTTGTTTATTTCCCCGTTTTTGTTTATTTAGTACTAGTGTGTAGTACATGTTTGTCATAAGCTATAACATGATATCAAATAACTTGGAATTCAGAAAAATGTGATATACATCCTTGTTATAGGGAGGTCTTCATTTCTTTTACTTAATTTTAATTTAGGTGGTTTTAAATGACAAATCTAGTATATTCCTAAATCATATTCATTGTGGGTACATTGTAATATCCTAGTTATTTTTATATTTGAATAAATGTTATTAAAAAGGGTTTGTACTGTTGTACCACATTGAAGGAAGAAACAAATATGTTTTTAAACAAGGTGTGTTTACTTACCTCAAACGCCATAGAGTTGAAAAATATAAGAATTAATTTCAAAGGTAGTTTTGCTTTAAAAGCTTTGTGCGTCCACAAGCGATGAGCTCCACATGTCACACCTAGGCCTGATGTTATGAACAGGAAAATTGCTGTCAACAAATACAGATTTATTAAATAATTTAAAATTATATTGAACTAATTAACTATTGTACATGAATCAAAATTGTTTTAACTTTTTAGCTAGGTTAACTAAGATGTGACTATTAATATTAGTTTGTATGTATTTTAAAACATTTCCCTACTAATCAGTCTGTTTCAAAGTTTCATTCATAAAGCCTTTGAGAAGGTTGCGCCAAACACCAACTTCACGTCAAGTCAAGTGGCCATATTGGATCCACTATTTTAAATCTTTGGTATAAAATTATTTGTGTTAGGTCACTTCATTACATTCTAATACAGTAATGATTTTTTTAAAATTTCCTTTGCTTAAGATCTTTACAAGGATATTTGTAAAACAGGTCGGCCATTTTGGATCAGCTATTTTGAATATTTTATCAAAATTATTGTTATTAAATCATCTCAATTAGTTTCTAATAATTTCTAGTGAAATTTCTGTCAATTATTGTCCTTTTCCCAAATATTATATTTTTCCAATTAATAATAATTTAAGGGTTTTTACTTTTGTATTTACAGTATTTATAAATTTACTCACTACGACAAGAAAACATGATTTTATTTATTGATGAATGTCAGCTGATTTTATTAAAAAGCAAGAAGGTGATTCTTTGCATATTGAACAAATATTAAAATTTTACAATAAATAGCCAATAATAATAATTCTAAAATTGATTAATTTTTTTAGATTACTGAGTATTTAAGAAATATTGCTTATTTAATTCTTTAAAACAAATTGATTTTCTTATTTGTAGTTTGAGTAGGTCGAAGACATACTGGTTCTTCTTAACCTTTAATAACTCCTGTTATATCATAAACTTAATGATTTAATTTATACATAAAAATTATTTGCAATCTTAGCATTAAAGATATAATTTATTCTGCACCTCTATTGGAAATAAATCATTTAAAATTAGGTAGGCCTATATCCTATAGAAATAAAATGTGGAGGAAGGAAGATGGTTGGAAATTTTTTTAATTACTTTTAAAAATGCCCAAATATGAATATCGGTCAATTTTTGTTTTTGAGATTTTAAGAGTAGAGTACAAAACCTATCTTGAGTGTTTTTCTCTTATGCCTTGCTTTAAGCTTTGTTCGTGAATTTCCAGACATACAAACACTAATTGTGTTATACATTCGTAAATATATAGGCCTATATTTATATGTGTGTGTATAAGATAAGAGATACAACCTTGTTAACAATTTTACTTACAAAACAGAAATGTTGCCAACTTTGCAGAAGTTAAAAGTAAATACAGTCCATACACAGACGCAAGATGGAAGTAAGCAAGGTATACAACATTGCGCCAAACTATTTGAGGAACAAATTTTTCAGATTGGTTATTGTTAACTTCTCTTGAAGGAGGTTCGATGTCGTTCTCAAACAGAACTCCTGTCTCAGAATACGTCGTGACCCTGGACATCGTCGATGAAAGGCATCTGTAACATAATACGCTTAGTTGATTGATAAAAATACAATTAAAAACGAAAAGGAAAAAACAACACCAAAGTGCCATACTTCGATCAGATGGGTCTGTAGTCTGTTTAATATTTCACATAGAAAGCTCATTGACTACTAAGAGATACAAATGCCAGAAAATGTAGGCAACACCTAGCACCTCGACCGTATTGCCAAACAGAACTATTAACACTAACAGGAAGGGAGAACATTTATTTAATTTGGAGAACTGTTCCATGATTATTACACGTTTAACTTGGCAATACTGTAACAGCTTTATGGCTAAATATTCCAGTGTAGCAAGATAAAACAATAAAGGGCATTTTGAGTGAAGCAGATCGAAAATAATAACATGTCCCATGTTGAACTTCAGAAGGCTTACCGACAGCGACAAACATGCTTTCAGTTTACCCAAATGCAGAACTGGATAGAATCTCCCAAAACATGTTAAACTAACTAAAAATATTTGGCTTGATTAATCGTGTTTGTTTTGAACATATTTTATTTTGCGGCTACGTCCCAAGTCCCAAGACATGGGATTTCCAAAACTTTCCAAGCTATTCACCACAATAACATTTAATAGACCCTAATAATTTTGAATGTCAGTTATACGAATCAAGTAAGAATGAAAGTTTTAGAAATATTGTTTAAACATCCTGAGTATTAGTAAATAATTCGACCACGCAGCTGAACCGATGACGTACGTTGAGCAAATTTCCAAAATTAAATTTATAGGTTTTATTGTTTCATCAAACTATTTGGGAAATTGATCTACTCACGAAGGCAATGAATAGCTGCCTGTGTGTACGAAATATATTAGTAGAATTTGTTTGCACCTAAGCCTTCAGCTTTGACTCATGTGCTCCTTCTTTCCACGCGCAGCGCAAAAAACTTGCACCTTGACATTGCGGCCTCGGGTGATGGACTACTTTGCTTCGTTCGCAGCATACAAACTCGGCCGTCGGCCTCGGATTAGAAGATGCCCCCACGGTAAATCCCAACGTTTATTTGAACCGGCTACTTTTATGGTATTTTACATTTTAATGGACTTTGGGAGAACCAAGTGAGCTATTTGTGGTCGTGTGAAAAACAGAATGTGCAGAATAATATAACAAATTTATTTTTTTAGATAAAATCCCAAAAACATTTAATCATCGTACATTTAAATCGTTACTTTGGTCAAAAAACATGCTTCCGGTTGTTGGATTTATTGCTAACGAACTCATCCGAGTGACTTAGACAACTAACGTGCGTACCAAATTTGGACCAAATAGGTTTAAAATGGGGCCGCTAGAGTATATACACACACATATATATATATATATATATATAAACATACATTCATACATACACGTTATCTTCTCTTTCACCAGCCTTAGCCAATTTATTTATGACACATTTTGAAAAAGAAACGGAAAATGCCGTCCTAAAACCTAAATAATGTGGATTCGATAGGTGGATTACGTTTTTATCGTTTGGTCTCACGGAACACACGAACTAAACAATTTTCTTCTTTATTTGAACTATAAACATCCCCGGATAGAGTTTACCGTAGAATTAGAGAAAGACAACTGTTTACCTTTTTTTATATGTTTTGATCAGGGCCGGAAAGAATAGAAGAAGGGCTCGCCACTATTTTGAAGTTGGAGGGGACGTTGACCGCGTGACGTCATATGGTTGTCAGCCGCGCTTATCCACTAGTGCAGCCTTGGCTTTTCCCAATGAATCTCCACCTGTTGTTTGTAATAGGTGCTGAATTTTAAATTGAAATTATTTTTATTTGTTATTTGTAGTGTTAGTTTTGGGTAATAAAAAGGGAATTTCAAACAAAGCTACTGTATTATTATATTTTTAGGTGGCAAAATAGTTAAAGAACTACTAATACTACTTATGCAAATCAATTATAAAATAGATTTTTACATTAAGCTAAAAGAACGTACAACAGTCTGCATACAATTTTAAGTTAACTTAAATATCAAAGAAATTCAACACAATATTTTAAACTCTTGCCGACTCTGGCAAAATTTGTTTCAGAATTGGTTATTATAAACATAATTATTATGAATTAGCAATAGTAGCTGATTGATCAAATTTCATTGCATAAATCTTAATTTTCATTAAGTTTTAAAGTGATAGAAATATAAATTTAAAATACAGTGACTAATTTGTAGAAAAATTTCATATTTTAATACCTGCAAGATTAACCTTTTATCTGGTGGCCATTTCACTTTGTTCTGGCAGATCCTTTTAAAGTAAGTTGTGAGCCCCAAGTACCTACATTAATTTACTATACTAAGGAAAGAACAAATTTGTGTACACCTGCACCCGAGAAACATTTTGATTTAACCATCACAAAGAATTTATGTTAATGATTTATTAATATTTAAAACAATTATTTCATGTAAATGTTGAAATAGTTACACAATTCTCAAAATCAAAGTTTAGTGGGAAGCCTACAGAAATATTTTGTACAATTACAGTATTACTGTGTACAGGGTAAACTAAAAGTCTGGAGACACCCCTGTAACTTTTGAGTGAGTAATTGGGGAAAAACAAACTCAGGTAATTTCTACTAGGTAGGCTACAAAGATGTACTTTTCTACGCATAAGACAACGTTGTTACCATTTCCAAAATCGGAAATTTTAGGGGCAGATCAAAAACTTTAAATGCCAAATCCTGGCTTTTGACCCCTCATTGTAAATTTTTAGTAGAGTTAAGATAGAGGTCTCACAATTTGCACTGTTAGTTTTCTTTTGTTAATACCTTTAAAATAAATGGTCACATGACAGAGGTTTGCGTATACAAATTTTGAGCTGCCCCCAATATTTCCAATTTTTGAAACGTTGGCAAAGTTTGCCCATGCATAAAATTGCATCCTAATATCTAATAAACATTCCTTGGATTTGGCTCTTCACCAATCGCTCACTAAAAAGTTAGAAGACTAGAATCATTCTCGTTTTTAACTGCAAATAACTTTAGATAGGAAGAAGATATAGACCATTAGTTTTCGTCATTTACATTCTTGTAGCAATTCCTTTAAAATGAGGGGTCACAAAGCAGGATTTGGCATTTAACATGTTTGAGAAGGCCCCAAAATTTACCATTTTGGAAATATTAACAACGCTGTCTTATGAGTAAAAAAGTACATCTTTTTACCTAGTAAACATTACCTGAGTTTGTTTTTTTTCCAATTACTCTCTCAAAAGTTTCATGTCTGTTAAGAAACCATTTAGAAAATTATTCGGGGTCAATGGGAATTGAACCTGGAACTTTTCCATTGATGGTTGCCATGACGATTGATAAAGCTTTGACGCCTTAACAACCACGGCCATCGTGACGATAATTAACTCCTTGGAAGTAAACAAAACCGGATATTTGTAAAGTAAACTTATCTGTAACTGATTTGTTTTGTTTTCGCTCATTTTACCTCGTCTAGGTCCATTATTATTTAATTAAAGCATTATTTATTGATTGTTGAAAGTGTATAATACCAAAGAGGGTGCCAATAGGGGTAGAAAGGTATCATGGGGTTAATAAAGTACTAAATACATACTGCCTGTCTAATGCAAAGCATTGGTGGTTGTACGGCAGTGCTGTGCGAGTAACAACCCTGTGACGTCACAGTGTAGAACCGGCTGGCAGCACGTATCGAGACGGAGTGGCTGAGCCCTTATACTAGCAATTCTAGTAGCTTTTGATCACCAAGCGAGCCGATGGACACTTTCATCATATAATCTGTAGAAAATCTACGCACACAAATAGATACGTACCTCTATGCTGAATTACATCATCATCCCTCACAAATCCAGGCTGTTGTCATTTTGTCAAAACCTTAGTGTGCAGAGCACACCGCTTAGGCCGGCCGCACACCGGAACGGACAAAACGTCTTTCGACAAAACGTTTTGTCACAAGATGTCTTGACGTAAGAGTTAACATGCGTTTAAATGGGGATGCCGCACACCGACCATGTCTTGTCGAAAGACATCTTTCGACAAGAAAAGACGTCTCGACGTTCGACACTGGATTTATGTCTTTTACCAATGAATACAGACCACTATTCATAGTGGTCTGTATTCATTGCTTTTACTCAAGACAAAACTAATTGTGCATGCGTGAGTTGAATACGCACCTGATGCAATTTATTTATCTTACCTCAGTGTTATGAAAGGTCTCTCTTCTGGAGATATACTATTCCGGTAGTTGGAGTTTTGTTTTTTGATCCTATTGAACAATTCCAACAAGTGATCAAATGTTTTTGTGTTTAACCGACAAAAGTTATAAAACTTGTTTTCATCACATCTCAGTTCAGCTATGAAACTTTGTATATCCCTTTTGGCAGTAATAGGACGAACCCAGAAACTTCGGTTAGGGTTTCCTCTAAACTTTGGATCATACACCACAACACAACAGCAGTTTCTTCATCGGAATCCATCTTACTTACCGTTTTGTCAAAAGAAAAATTGTCTTCCCCAGTGTTTTTTCATAAGACAGAATGTCTTGTATTGCGACAAAACGTTTTGTCGAAAGACGTTTTGTCCGTTCCGGTGAGCAGCCGGCCCTAATGGACAACACCGAGAATTAGAGTACAAATACATCAGAAAAATCCTTCAACAAATGGCTGCAATACGAGAAATTTTAACAAAGCTATTACTAAACAGAAACAAGACGAAAGCCCAGTAGTAAACAAAAAGAAGACAAAGACATCAAAAATGTAACCATACCATTTGTGAAAGGATGCACTGGCAGAATAGGGAGAATCCTCAGGAAATATAATGTACGTACTGAATACAAGCCTCACATTACTCTAAACAATTTTAGGTAACACCAAAGACAAAATTTATCGTATATCGGACAAACCAACAGACGCATTAGAAGAACATAAATTAAATATTAAAAATAAATTGCCTGTGGCGTAAATAAAACCCCCACAACCCCCGCGTTGTGGGGGGGGGGGCCGCGGCAAGAGATATTTTCTGAATATCTCAGCTGAATATCAGATACCTATATTAAGATACAGTAAAACCTCTTATATCCGGATCAATGTGGCGCCGGGCGATCCGGATATCAAAAAATCCGGATTTGTAAGAGGTTTTTTTTTAATATGGGTAAATTGGTTGAAATTAGGGATGGGTCGATTCTCGATACCGTTTTTCGATACCACCGATACTTTAGCTTTTGTATCGGTATCAAGAATCGATAGCCGAAACTCGATACCGATTACCGATACCAAGAAATACTCAGTTGTCAGAACTGCCCGTTCTCGTATAGACTCCGTGAATGTAATCTCCGGTATTTGCAATCGCATTCTCTGTATTTTAACTCAATTCAGCATTTAACAATAATTATTAGTAGGGAAAATGTAAAACATTATTAATTTTATGTAAGTAGACATTTTCCCCAGTAAAATGTTTTAGGCAATTGTTTCCTGTCTTAAGTAAACGCTTCTTGTTTTATTTTTATTCATGCGTAGGCTGTTATTTGTACACAAGAAGTCTAGAGTAGGCTCAAGGTCAAACACTTATTGATTCGTTTGTTATCGTGTCTATAGAATTAGGGTGTCTACTGTGAAGAAAAATAACACATTTTATAGATCGGTAACAAAAGTATTTAAACTTTAAAGTAATAATTTTATTTGTTTGAAATCGGGTAAAACTTGTTGGGACTTACGTTACCCGTGATTTATGATTTTTATGGGAGTTCCGACGGAATTCCTTTGTTTTACTTTTTAGAGCCCAACTCAAAAACATCATTCGCTACTGCAGTATTTAGTCGAAAATATTCATTTTTGATAGATATATTTATTATTTTTTACTACGCCGGATATCAGAGGTTTCGGATATGAGAGGTTCGGATTAGAGAGGTTTTACTGTATCTTAATAAAACTGTTCCATAATGATTTTTAATGACAGCCCAAAACGTGTTCTGGGGACCATGATCGGTGCTCATTTGCTACTCCCGACCTTGGGTCTTACCATAAGGGCCACTGCACTAGCTCATTTTTCCTATGGAAATTCGCTAGTAATGCCTGCTAAACTTTAGTAATCAATAAGCGAACTATTTGCTTCCCATCAAACAAATGTATTTCATTGATGTAAATGTATAAGCCAACAGGTGTTAGGCTTGGCGTATATTGGGACGCGTTTGTCGCTAGTCACGTGACGTGCCACAGTGTGACTTTTTGTAACATACGTAAATGAATGGATTAGCGCATATTGGTAACGCTACTCTACGCAGACACGGCAGACGTATGGAACAGTGACAGTGACACAGTTTCTCGCGCCACGCGTCACACGTCTCGCGAGTTCAGTTCTCTACTGTTGCTCAAAGGTTTTGGCGCCCAGTTGTGCATTTTCCATTATCACATTTTTCAGATGTTGGCCCAGGAAAAGCTGAAAGAGGCCAAATAAATTTTGAAAATTTTGAAAATAAAGTTGAATTTATTTGAATAATAAAGCTGAATTTTCAATAAACATTAAACAAAAGTAATTTTTAATAAAGTAAGTTTTAATAAATATTTATATGTCCACTGAATTGTTTAATAAATATTTTTTGTTAGTTAATTAAAACTGTGTTTTATATGTTCTCTGAATTTTAATATGAAATAATTTTTAATAAAATATTTGGCGTTTGATATAAACCCAGTAAAAATTAAAAAGAAATCATAAAAAAAAGTCATAAACTAACAAGTGAAAATTTTTAAGGTATGTTCATAGAAAGAATATAATATGTATCCTCCCGTGCACTTCTGTGAGTTTCGGTTCATTCAGAAGTAGTTAGTAAAAACAGCAAGTAATTCTGAAGTCATTTTAAATAAAGTTAGATCTAATAATTATAGTTTCATCCTTGAATCATTCATTTTAAACATTCTAAAAAGTAAAAAGAAGTAAAATACTCGTGTCTACTAGGTGAGAGTTGGGAGCAACTGCGTTGTAATTTGCGTTCCCCAACGCGACGTAGGCCTACGCGTGTGGTGCGATCGTGTCATGTAGCTCGCGTCATGTCATCTCACACTAGTCAATCGCGTCCCAATATCCGTCTGCGTAGTGTGTACCAAAGTCATCAACGTGATAGACAAAGCACAGTATAACCACCCCCTTCAAAGTATAAGCCAACCCTCGTGCTATAGACCTTACACGTTAACCGACAAGTATTTGCACGTGAAGAAAAAGAAGGTTTTAAATAAATGTAATTATAACAACTTACAAGATTTTTGTAAATAATAATCCTTGATGTTTAAAGTTTCAGTCTTTCTTTCCCTTTTAAAGATGATAAATTAGTTTAAACTTAAAGCTTGCATGTTCTTTTGAGTGTGATACTGTACTTCATAACATTGGCATATTTAATTACAATGCTACCAATAGATAGTTTGGTTATGTGAAGAATGTCCTATACTTAAATTAATTTCATTTCATTTAAATTTAAAGTAAAAATACTGTCTAATTACTACCAGTACCAAGTATAAGACCGTGGGGTGGGATTGTTTGCGGGTGGAGAGAGGTCATCTAGAGCCGACAAGTTGCGACTTCTTTTTTTTTTTTTTTAGGGGCGCCATTCTTGTAAATGCAAACTGCCTCCGCTGTCTACCAACATGAACGGGATTCTGGACACAAAATAGATCTCAATAACTAATAACTGCAGACAAATAGCCAACACTGATCACTACAGACCTAGAATAACCCAAGAAGCCATAGAAATTGAAAAACGCGAATCTCTGAACAAAAAAGACGATGCTTTAAATTTACCTTCAGCTTGGAAGTCGGTGATAAACGATTACAAACGGATAGCTACACATCAAAGATACCTGCTGCTTTCGGTCAACAATAAACAACAAGCTTACAAAGGAATTGAACGGACAAAAGATCTAGAATTTTCCAGTAAATAACTACTGGACAAAGGAAATAAACCGATAACAGTTTCAGAAATTTCTAGCAACAGACAATTGGATCCTAGCGATTTGCGAGAGCCACTTGTGATTCTAGCCCTACTTTAATAATTTGCTCAGGTCTATGTTTCGTTTAAGTATTTAACAATATTCTGTGACTTCTTAAAATTTTGTTTCTGTTTTATACAACAACTAGAATGATCAGTACGGCATCAGTGAAGATACTTTTATGTAACGCGCTTTACAATTCGGCTGGCAATAGATTTTAAAGGTGATGAATTGCTAAATTTTAAGAATATTTAGACATTCAAATTATCAGTTTTGATGTAAATGATGTGACCCAAGGTCTGTGATTTGAAGTTACTTCCATTGTTATAGAGTAGTTACTATTGTATAACAGAACTGATGTAATAAAACCAAACCAGGATAGTATTGAAAAATAAACAGTGTTAGACAAATAATTAGTATGCTTAAAAAACAAATATAACTACAGTTTGTCCAAACAGGAGAGCGCTCTAAGCCATAAAATCGACCCTCGCTCCCCCACCCGCAGACACACTCATACGGCCTACCTGCCGCTTAATCTTTCTTCTGTGACCCTAGTGCTACAAAATCCCATTTTTCTAACCGTTAACTTTACTTAATTTTTACTCTAATTACTGAACGCTCTATATTATTCCTCTCAAAATGAGTCCAAACACTGTACATTTGTGACAACTCTAACCGGTTTTATGGTTAGTAGGTTACAAAATTATAAATTTGACTACTTAAAAATAGTTATTTTATTTGACTTAACACGATCACAATAACATACATAATTACAGTGATTCTAGTAGTGATTTCAAACATATGCAAAAAAACAAACAAACTAAATAAGAATCAATATAACAGTGAACGTATAATTACTAAGAGTAAAATAAATATAATTACAAGTTCATTTTGCAATGTTACTGTACAATAACTAATAAATCAATAAAATAATATTATAACATATAACAGTGTCTTCTAAAATTTCCAATATACGCAAAAAAAACAAAAAACAAATCAGAATCAATATAGTAACATTGATTAAAGTAAAACAAAATTTTAAAAAACCACAAGCAGCACTGCCGCATTACTATAGCCGAATTTTGTTATCAGGAAATAACTAGTATTAAATAACGGGAGTTTCCTATTTCCTTGTTCCTTGTCCCGGGAACTGTTCCAAAAATACATTTGCACAGGATTATAATAAATTTAATTGCCTTTTGAATGATATAGCTCACACATTGCACTCGGGTTTATGAGTGGGAGAAATTGCGTAATTACCTTACATTGATAATGAAAAAAACATTTATCGGGAGCTTCTTATCTATTTTGTTCCTTGTTCCGGGGACTGTACCTGAAATAACTTTGCACAGGATTGTATTAAATTTAATTACCTTTCGAATTATATAGCTCACAAAATGCACTCGAGCTTTTGAGTGGGAGAAATTGCGCAAAAACCACACATGGATAATGAAAAATCATTTATCGGGAGTTTCCCATCAATTTTGTTCCGGGGACTGTA